>JAQJVL010001728.1:0-151442 GCA_035578905.1 Stictocephala bisonia | reverse complement strand
AAGTTATACTTCTTTGGCCATTCTCATACACCCACTCATGCACACAAACAGACAGGATATATAAATGAAATATAAGACATTTTTCAATATTATTCAATATATTTATCTTCAATATATTATACGTGACTTCATTATTATATTATACACCTATATTATCATTATCAGTAATTTCTTCGATTAACAATCGATTAATCGATAGTTCTTAAAATTTTGTTCTTACTTTTCAGCGTGACGCGGTTTCTCGACCAACATCCCATCCCAAAGTGTCTAACGGGCGCAAAGAAGTATAACTTCAAAAATTGCTATGTGAACTGTCGTCGCTAATTTATACTTTACTCACGGTAGAAAAAAGGTAGTGAGTCAGCTGTTAAAAGTGGTCCTCAGCTCCGCTGCAAGAGATCGTCATTAGAGACAGACGCAGTACACACACAGAGACTACTACACAATCACAATGCATTCATTGTAAACTGAAGCGACTAGCACAACTTAGTTGATGACGTCATCGGAAGTGAATTCGCGCCAGCATTTATTGAAACAGCAATCCGTTTGTAGCAACCAGAGATGAGTTACTGAAGTCAACTGGCAGGGGATATGAAACACCTTCCTCCGAAATACAGAAACACATGATCCAAGCGGAGTTAACTTTATAATTTGTTCGTTTTTTACGGCCGATAAAACTTTGTGATATAAGCTTGCAATCAGGTTAAATGTTTGTTCACTTCAGTTCTGCTAATCAACATCCAAACTGTTCTGCTCCTGCTGTTTCTTCCTCCGATAATATTTCAGAGCAAAACACAATACAGCTTCTTCATTTCTCCAGCTTCTTGGTCTGAGGTCCTGATGCTATATTGTCTTTGAAACCTAGTACTTCTACAGACATTCATAACATATCTCCCAAACTTCTTAGAGCGGTAGCTGTTCCTCTATTTTTATTCTTTTTAATAACTGGTAAAAATTATTCCAATGTTTAAAAGAAAGGCTCTAGATCATCTCTCAGTGACTAACCTATCTCCATTTTCCCATCTGTAAGTAAGGTTTTTGAAAGGCTTATCTGTACCAGGTTAACTGAATTTTTAAGTAAATATAATCTTCTGAATCCTGCTCAATGTGGATTTCTTAAAAGAAAGTCTACTTCTGAAGCCATCAATGAGTTCTTCAAAAAGTTATTACAGCCATCGACAATAACCAGTCTACTGCAGGAATTTTCTGTGATCTTAGTCGAGCTTTCGACACTGTAAACCATGAGAGACTTCTCTACAAGTTGGAGGCGTAAGGTGTAAGGTGAGAAACGTCTCTGAAGTGGTTCAGATCCTACCTTTCAGATCGCAGTTAGCGTGTCCAAATCACAAATAGCTATATGGTCAAGTTCTCTTATAGCTTTCTTGCCAGTCAATTCAGGTGTTCCACAAAGCTCTATACTTGGGCCCTCCTATTTTTGCTCTACGTCAATGACTTGAGTAGAAATGTTGTGGGTCATGTAGTGCAATATGCCGACGACTCTAGTGTGGAATTGCAAGCAAATCACCTACCACTTCTGGATATCCAAATAACCACTACATTGAATTCCCTAAGTGAGGGGTTTTCACAAAACTACATATCTATGAATAAAGAAAAATCACAGATTCTAAAATGTTCCTTTCATGGAGACTATACTGACGACTTTCATGGAGGTTCTGTTTTTTTGGCATTTATGTCGATTCAAACCTAAAGTGGGACACTCAGATTTCAAATGTATATGCTCTAGGATGAGCTCTTGTTTGTTTTCACTTAGATATCTCTCTGGCTTCCACATCACATCTTTTTTAAAGATCGTATATTTTGGATACGTTGTTCCTGTTTTGTCATATGGAATCATATTCTGGGGGACGGCCCCAGTCACATCATTTAATAGAGTTTTCAAGATTCAAAAAACGGGCACTTAGGATTGTTTTCTGTCTGAGATTTAGAGACAGCTGTAGGCAGGTGTTCCGTGATCAGTCTATTTTTAACCTTTCATCCTTATTAATTTACACTTATGCTCTGTTTGATTTCAAAGATCAATATCTTTTCCCCACCCATAGTAACCCCTACAAAACAAGAAATAAAAATAATTTTATCATAACTCTTAATCAAAAAGCCATTTTTCAGGAATCATCTGCATATCTTGGCCCGGTCATATTTGGCAATATCCCGAATAATACTAGAAAAATTGATAGTGAGAGGGATTTCAAAAGCAGGTTAAAACAATATCTTTAAGACAAGGCATATTATGCATAGACGAGTTTTTAAGCAATCAATGATTTTCTCTGATTTGTATGACTGTTATATTTAATGATGTTCTTATATATATATATATATAATTGTAGTTTTATCTTTTTAGACCTTATACAAACACTGATTGACTATGTTCCAGACATTATTAAATGTCAATGAACAATAAACGATTTGATTTTTATTTGATTGATTTGGATCTTTTGCGGAATGTTCCCGCATCTTCAAACGGAAGTAGGCCTACTGTAGAAAGTTCACATGTATATATGTACTCGTATAAGCAAGTAACACGTCTACTTATATTTATTTAATCCTAACCTAACCTAACAACCAATGGTGGAAGTGCTTATAACCTAACCTAACCTAAATACCAGAAGATGCCGATTGATAAATTGAACCGACTACGTTTATTATTTTCTTGTAGGTCAAAACCACGTGACCAATATCAAATGTACATTGTTTGAAAGTTTAATTTAGTTCTAGACTTGGAAGACAATCTTTACCATATACATTCTGAAAGAGACAAACGTTTTTCACTCTTCGCGTTTGGATTAGGTTTTGATAGTTGATAAAACAGATGGTAAGAGACGACAGGGAAGGGAGGCTGTTAGTGACACCACAGGAAGACCAACGATGCGTCATGCGCCACTTCGGACCCACATGTCAACAAGTTTAACCCATAAACCAGTACTGTTTAGTGATGTGGGCCGGGCAAATATCCAGCGGTATAACAATGGGTATTTACCCCAAGCCCGGGTAAATACAGAAAAACTGCATATTTATAATTTTTAATGAATTTAGAGGTAATTGAATTGACTTTTTGTAATTTTCGTGCTGTAAAGATGTTAAAATGATAACTAAAAGTGTTTTGAGTTTTTTTGTGGTTTCCACAAGCATTTTCCTTCTTAGCAAGATCCCGGGTAATTATGATTTTCATACTTTTTTTGGTGTTAAACTAATGTAACAGGTATTTTATATATAGAGAGAATTTATATATTATATATATATATATATATATATATATATATATATATATATTCTTGCAGTTAGTTAACAAAGAGATTTTATATATACATTAGTAAAATGATAAATAATCACAATAATTATTAGAATATCCTACAATGTCAGTAATAAGATTTTGATCAAGGGTAAACTCTATTGTTGTCATTACATGACTTTTATAAATACTTAATAATTCTCGAAAATTACAAATTTTGGGCATTAATTAAAAACATTTTAGTTGTTTATTAATAAAATTATAAATAGCTTGAAATAGCCATGTGGCGTAATATTTTATGTTGTAAACAATTTTGTATAAGCGAATTGTTGTATTAATTATGTAGTGAATCCCTCTGGTCTGAGGATGGTAAATGTGGTTTACAAAAATCGATAACTGTAATGTTTGTACTTACATTGTAATAACTTTTTGTTATGTACCGTTCATTTGATTGAACACGATTTTGGATTTAACGATTTGATATTAGTATCTTCTGGATTTATTGATTTCACATACGCTCTGATTTATTTGCTTCATTAATTGTTTTCATCTTATCATAATGTATTTAGAATGTAATACAAAAAATTAATCCGTATATGATTTTTTATTGTAAAATTATATAAAACAAGCACGTTTTGCTATATTTATTAAGTTGGTTATAATTTCTATTTCTATAGTTATTGTTGTTTTCTTATTTTTATTTTCATTTATATTGATGTAACTTACTGACGATTAATATATTTTCTATTTACTTGTAAGAGATTGCGTTTTAAAGCTAGTTTCCCAACCTAACGAGCGTAAATAAACATTCGTGGGAATACTGTATGACACCATCGCCCACAACGCACCTCTCTCATACTTGCGTAATTTTGTTTATGCGTAAAACTACACATAAATTTAAGAAAATTGGTCCTAGTTAATTTTTTCAGCTTTACCATATTTTGGGTCACGTTGACCTGACACCGCATTCAACGTAGGTTCACCTTGTACAAGGTCAGGTAATGTAAGAATTGAGTATAACACCACTTTCAATATACAGAACGACATTTTGAAAGCCAGCGATATCAAGATGGCATACTTAATGAAGTTATAAACTACTAAATGTTTTCAAGTTCGAGTTATATCGTGACCAAAATGTAATCACCAATGCATTACGCGTTTATAATAAATAATGTGCTAAATAACATTTCAGACATTATTATCTATTTAGGTGTTAATAAAGTGGTATTGAAAACACCTGAATTAGCATATTTATTTACGCAGGACAAAGTTAGTCACTGCCATTATTAATAAAATAAAAATTGATTGATACGTAATATCTGAACGAGAATGGTTAATCAATTACGCGAGCTTTCAATAAAATAAACGTTAACTGCACAGTGACACCTGCAATGTGATTTAAATTACAGACATTTCAGGTGCAAGTGATGTTACCCTATATCAGTCGTACACATGCAATGTGACGTTAGGCTATATCAGTTTGACACATGCAAAGCGATACTTAATTTGATAAAATTTGAATGTTCTGTTGACTAAACATAACACTAAAATAGAGATAGCCTACCATACAGACCTGTCCAGAGAGAGGCTGCGAGGCAGTGGCAACGCAGGGGGTGGCCAGGCGTCCCTGATGGTCCAGAGGAGCTGTTCGAGGGTGGGCGGAGTCCTGGGGACCAGGGTCGAACCTGCAACCACCACGTAGCAAGGTGAGGGGACATACCACCACATCATCGCTTCACTGGAGCACACACTACTGGCTACACCGAGACTACATCAATTGACGCTTGCCAATTGACGGTACAACCCACAACAACTCCCCTCCCGAGCTGATGGCTCATTTGTTAATACAAGTCCAGTAGTTAACAATCACTACGCTATTACTTCACTATAAAACACTCTCCACTGACTACACCGCGACTTCATCAATTGACGGTACAACCCACAACAACTCCCCTCCCGAGCTGATGGCTCATTTGTTAATATAAGTCCAGTAGTCAACAATCACTACGCTATTACTTCACTATACAACACTCTCCACTGACTACACCGCGACTTCATCAATTGACGGTACAACCCACAACAACTCCCCTCCCGAGCTGATGGCTCATTTGTTAATATAAGTCCAGTAGTCAACAATCACTACGCTATTACTTCACTATACAACACTCTCCACTGACTACACCGTGACTTCATCAATTGACGGTACAACCCACAACAACTCCCCTCCCGAGCTGATGGCTCATACGTTAATACAGGTTCAGTTGATTCATTACGCCAGCAATATCAATTTACGTGTAGTTCGCATTTCTGATCCCTCTCAACGGCTCAACACTTGTACAGGCTACTGAGAGACGAGCTTTACATAACACATTGTTTGATATAGGCGTCTGAAATAGGATATGTGGAGAGTTTATTATTCATTTACTAAATACCAAATATGTACGAAAGTGCAGTAGCTTTTCAATCTGCAGGAACAAAAAGCTACAAAATTAATCGGGCAAAACTTAAGTGAGATGTCGTCAATTTGTCTTCGATATATAGTAGGACCATTATATCGTAACTGAAGAGAAAAATGTGTAATAACTATCTGTAATTTTACATTAAATCGAATATGTGATGAATTCTTACATTCTTACATATGAGACGCCGACACAACGTTGTTGGTATTTTAAGGCGAATATGAATGGTTATATGACTGTTGGATGAGTGTGGATGAGTGTGGTCTGGTTACTATCTGAGTTCAACTGTTCCTCAGAAAGGGCAATTTATTAATAGCCCAACAGCCAGGGCAACTAAGGGACCTACAGCTTTACGTGGAATCCGAACCACGTAGTGCTGGTCTAATTTTCAGCTAATTGACAAGCCTGATACTCAGATATCTCCCCCACACAACATCCGCACAATGATTACCACCCAATATGGACACCTCAGACTTCTCTAGTAGTGTCCACGCCGATAGCAACCATTAAGCGGATGCCATGTCGGAGGACCGAGCATCCAACCTATCGCCTACAATCTCCCAAACACTTTGTCCCCATGTAGCTGGGTTACAGAACTGCGCCACCAGTGCCGATGAACAATTCATTGTAAATGTAGGCCATGGTGGAAAGAAACATGTAGGCTATATTAAATGTAGAAATTGTGGTAAACAATTCACTGTAAATGTTCATTAAATCGAAGATGTGGCAAACAGTTCGCTGTAAATGTACATTAAATACAAGATGTAGCTAACAATTCACTGTAAATGTACATTAAAATACAAGGTGTAGCTAACAATTCACTGTAAATGTACATTAAATACAAGATGTAGCTAGCAATTCACTGTAAATGTACATTAAACAGGATGTGGCTAACAATTTACTGTAAATGTACATTAAATACAGGATGTGGCTAACAATTTACTGTAAATGTACATTACATCGAAGCATCGAAGGTGTATCAAACAATTCACTGTAAATATACAGTGAATCGAAGAAGTGGCAAACAAATTACTGTAAATGTACATAAAATCGAAGGTGTATCAAACTATTCACTGTAAATGTACAGTAAATTGAAGATGTGGCAAACGAATCACTATAAATATACATTAAATCGAAGATATGGCAAACAGTTCAATGTAAATGTACATTAAATCGAAGTTGTGGCAAACAATCCATTGTAAATCTACATTAAATTCATGTTCTAACTGGCATATCCAATGCATTCCTAGGTATCTTGCAGATCTAAGATCGACCAACCAGAATATCCACAAAACATCCACAGCCTTCGCAATCACTGTTGCCCAAGACAACATTCAAATTAGAACTAGTCGTATGAATCCAACGAAACAAAAGGAACCATTAGTGTTTTGTTCTGTCGGAAAGTGAAGTGACAATTGACACAGTGACCTACATTAGCATAGCGTGAGTGGGTGGGTCTACACAGTCACCCCACCGGCGTGACCAACTGTGGAGGGCAAGCTCCCCCAAAGCTGCACACATTTTGAAAGTACAGTAACTTAATTTTTTTACTACTGACCAATTTTCGTAAATTTTCATTTTTCTCTAAAATCTTAAACTCTTTGATTAGTGTAGTCAACAGGAAATAAAACTTGTATTTTTTTTACAAGGAATCATAAGCACAAACAAAATACTTCGATTGCATAACGAGTCTAAATGTAGCCTTTCTAAATCCTTTATATATAATACTTGAAGCCGTTTATTGTCAACGAAACTCCTCCCTTGTATCTTGACCAATTTAAACGGTTGAGGTATCAATAAATGTGCCCCTTTTTGTAGTTGTTCGCAAGGTCTTAATTCTTCAATATTTTCACCCTGAAGGGCACGGGAAGCCCTCAAAGTACGTTCTCCAAGAATAACTTGGAGATCTATTTAAATGAATAGAAAAGTAACAGCTGTTCCAATGTAAATAATGCTTTGTAAACAGTTTCAAGAGCTGTTGGAGTGTAAACAATGGTGTTTGTAATATTGAGAAGGTTTGATCTTTCACAATGTTAAACCAGAAAATGTTGTATGCATGGTTTTATTCACATTCAGTTAGTTGTAGAGCTCCTCTCTACTGAACTTGAAAGTTTCAATGATAATATAACGCAGTTATTTAATTAATTTTCATCTGTTAAACAAAAACAAATGAAATGAACGCGTTTAAAATAGGCTAAGCAATATCATTGGGTGTTTCTACTAATAAACAGGTAGAATTGCAAGTAAATCTGAGTGAGATACTGTAAATAAATTTAATATTGCCATTTTACGTTATACAGTTAACCTTCTATCACAGAATATAGACAGATATCTGTCTATATTCTGTGCTTCTATTATTTGTTGTCAAAATTAACAGGCCGAGATGTAACGAGTGAGCGCAGAGAGCGGCGGGGTTGGTACGCGAAGCGTGCAGTGGTAACCCCTACTAATAATTAATTGTTATTTTTTTTTTTTACTATATAAATTTACAAGACACTGAGGAACGGTCGCAATCATACTTTCCTAGTGACATTTAATATTAAGACACCGCTGGTAGAGATAAGGGCGAAAATGAGGCGAATGAGTGTAGATGAACGAGTGAAGTCATTGTTACTAACTAAGGTTGACTGGTCCTTAGAAAGAGCTATTTATTAATAGCCCAATAGCCAGAGCAACTAAGGGACCAACAGCTTTACGTGGAATCTGAACCACGTAGTATTTGTCTTCAGGTAACTTTCAGGTAACTGACAAACCTAACACTCTGTCCTCTTCCTTATACATCCGGACCTTGACTACCACCTAACATGGACACCCCAGACTTCTCTGGTAGTGTCCATGCTAACCAATTCACTGACTGAGTGGACGCTATGTTATTATTATAATTTAGTAAGACCGAGCATAATTTAACCCGTAAATAAATAAATCTTACTATTATATAAAAATCTAATGGTGTCTGTCTGTGTCAACTCAATCATGCAAAAACTGCTGAACCCATTCAGCTGGAATTTTGCATGGACATTCATAGGGTCTCTGGTTAACACATAGGACTATCTTTATTTTGAAATTCCAACAGGGCACTGCCCCAGGGGCTCTAAGAAGTATCAAGCCCTATGACATTGTTTATAATAGTTTCATTAATCAGTTGTTGGAATAAACAAACAACTTCCATAGTTCTGAAGTAAATACTGTACCAAACCTAACCACAGCGCACTTCTGCGCTCACTTGTTTCAAGCGAAAGGAACCTGCACATTTTCACAAAGGGAAACAAAGCTGTAAATATTGTTTATAAATATGTTTTATAAAACTTTCATTTTTATAAAAATGATCATATTAAAAATCGTTTAACAACCTAGAGTTAACTTATTTCATCCATATTTTTGTATTACTGAATGCAATAAGCACAATATAAATCAACGTAAACCCTTACGAAGGACGGGTTCTTTGCTTTGCTAGTATACAATAATTTATTTCCTTTTCAGTCCAGGCGTCTCCTTCTCGGATAACCAACCGTCAATCATATGTAATAGTTATGATTAATTCTAACACATAACTTGTATTTAAATATCATCTTAATACAAGTTACTTACTGGATCTCCTTATTTAAGAGTCACTGTTGGTGTGAAATTAAATATTTAGGTCTTGTTGTAGACTATACTCTTTCATGGAATAAGAGCCATATCAATAAAATTAAAACCGAATTATACAGTATGATCTGTAAGTTATATTTTTTTAAAGATCTCTGCCCACGAAACTCCTAGTCTTTATATCACGCACTCGTGGAGTCTAGATTGGGATATGCTCTACCCTGTTGGGGTGGCACGTGTATCTCAGTGCAATAATTACATTACAAAAATACATAATCAGAATTATAACCAGAAGACGGAAGATGGAACATTCTAGACCATTATTGATTCAGTTAAATAGTTTACCTATTAGAAATTTGTATGTCTTTAAAGTTTTCAAATTGTTTTTTATTAGAAGTGTTGAAAATCGACGAAATAATATTTCTATGCCAATTCCCAGGCTGTTTTTAACATAGTTTAAAATTTTTTAAAGCTACACTGCACCTAAACTATTCAATATGACAGCAAATATTATTTTTTAGAACAGTTTTCCCTCGGGATATTTGGCTAAATTAAAATATCTGCTTTTAAATATTGAAGATATTGAAACTTTATTTGGGTGAATTTTGTTCAAGAAGACTTTTATATTTAAAATGTTGTTCGTGTTTAATTTGTACTGTGTTTATTTAAAAATTCTATTAACTAAATTATAATATTATTAGTTGTGAACATGAATTATTATTGTTTAACTAATTTGTCGAATATTTTAACAAATATTGAGTAGTCATGCAATAATGTATGTAAGTATTTTGGGTTGGTTGTGTATTTTACATTTATTTTTAGTTTTTATTTTTGGTAAATGTAGACCTATTCTAGCAGCAATTTTCTCTTTTTAATCTGATATTTTAATTGAATGAACTTATTTACTATACAGTACTATTTGAATACTTATTTACTTATATAATTGGTATCTATTATCTTAGTTTATTTACTTTAGTTAATAATATGATGTAACCCTAACGGGCAATGCCTAGGGGCCCTATTATTTACAGATTACAGGTATATATATGTTAATAAAAAAATGTAAATTGTAATGTTTTTGGTAAACAAAGAATTATTATTACTATTACTTTTCGAAAGAAAAAAGAATAAAAGACGATTGGTGAATATAAACTAATTAAAGTAAAATGATCCAGCTGTTTGCGTCACGCAACGTCGTAAGTGTCAGCTGGATGCGTGTCTAATCAAGACAATATTGTGACACAAATAAACAAACGTGAAAGGCTGAAAATATGCCAAAAATACACTTTTCAAGTACCGTATGTATAGTGGTCCCAAAAATATATCTTTTTCAGTTGTTCATTACTTTTAGTGAGCCCTACATGTTCTAGGCGTGAGCTCTAAATAGCGAACACAGTTATTTCTTCATTGTTATTTACAGATTTCAAATCTTAGAATATAGTATATCCAACCATAATGAAATAAAATGAAAAGATTTGTGTTATAATTATTTAGTAAAGAGTTATTTTACTACTAGGCATGCGAATAATAACAGTAATTAGCCGTGCCAATTAGAATTACATCAAAAGATCCAGTTATTGGTATGCCTATTTAACGGGCTATTGGCACTGCTAGTTAGTTGCCAATAACTGAACATTAATACAAATCAGAATCAATTGTTGGCAACCCCTAAACTCATAATTTGCAGGTAAAGTCACGAAATCTTTAAGGTTATGGGAACAACAGTATTAATGAATCCATTCATAACATTACCGATAAAAAATTATTTACAGAGGATGAGTAAACTGAAGTTCAAAAGTTGAATTTTCTTGTGATTTTGCTAAGAAATTAAGCTAAATTTCTTTTAAAATGACACGTGTTTCTTATGACTTTATAACATCCAAAACAGAGGGTTCCACTACACTGAAACAGACTGCAAGTGACTAGACATAGACTAATGAATATATCAGTTAAGTTTTTGGGATTTTATATGGATTTTGTAAAATTTGTTAATTCACATCAATAAGTTAAAAAAGAGAGTGCTAATAATATCCGCATTTACCCTATCATCATTAAAAATAAATCAGCAGATGTTCAAAAACCGAACAAAATGATAATAACCGAGCGGTGAGTGACAGGAATACAATAGCATTGATGACCTTGGTGTTCGTACCTCATCGTTGTGTTGAAGTGGAGCCTGTCGGCGTGGCGGGCTGGCACTGAGGGTCGATCACGGGGGTTGTTGCGGTCGATAGGTCCCTCGCGGTGCCCCTCCGACGTCATTCATTCATAAGCTCGCTAATTGTCGTCGATAGGTCAGCCAGATGTACGAGAGGACGTCAAATACCATCGTAGTCGTTGACAGATTATGTGCAACACACAGCGACAGTAACTTACGGCCGGGTGTTAAGAATGTGCAGCGGCTGTCGGCCATGTTGGTTTTAATCTCATAAGAACAATACAATTCGCGAATCCATAATTTTTCGTTATTTATTGACCAAAAGTCGTGTATCAGTGTCATTTTAAACGTTATCATATTACACATTGGGTTTGATTTTGATATTTGAATACATACGCCTAGTTTGAAAAATAGGTGAAAATAAAAACTTCAAACTAAATGTTTTGTATATTTTACGACCTAATTACGAATTCGTAGAGCAGTTATATTTTTTAACAAATGCAATTTTTTTGAAACAATTTATTTAAAAATAACTATTTAATTTGTGTACGCATGATCATATGTTCGGTTCGTAGGGGATTAAAACCAACATGGCCGACATCCTCTGCAGACTCATAAGTCATAGGGAAGCACTTCGTGGAAACCCCATGAACAGTCTCGGAAAACACTGTAACACTGTACAGGGATTCAGTAAATAGAAAGTGTATCCGAACTGACAAACATATTAAAACTGTATGGCCGTGTAGTTTCTTGTTATTTTATCATACAAAACATCTATGGTAAATTTAACCACTGTTGTTGTACTGGTAGAGGTTGACAGCTGTCACTCGCAAGGGATGTGTGCCACAAGCGGTGAATATTAAAATAATAATTTTATCAATCTTTTCAATGACAGAAGACATCAATTTTATTAGTAAACTATACTTACCACCGGCACAAATAAGTATAAGATAATCTTATTACACATTTAGATCTTTGCCAGTGACAAAACGCGGACTGTAGTTAACACAATAAATCCAAAAAACTAAGTCTGGGCCGCTGGTATTTGTCCATCCATCTTCCTTCATATCCCAAAGTTGTAAATTAGCTTATAATAAAGGAGCCAATTTAAGATTATGCAGAGGTAGGCGCCATATTGGATTTATATCCCATGAAAGCAATGTTAAATTTGAATTCGCACTGTGACTTAACGATAGGTCGGACAATTATAATTTTTACATAGTTTGAAAAAAAACAAAATATACTATTATAGTACATCCACGTTTTAACATTCTGCTTTATCTTTTGAATGTGCTCATACAAATGAAAAACTAATTAATGAAAACTTGTTATTTTTTATTGTATAACCAGTCCATGTTTCTTGAAAATTAAAAAGAGGAGTATCTAAAATGGAACGTATGATGAAGCGTCCTGTTAAACGTGAAGCCAGTAATCGTTATATTAAATGTAGCACGCGTGTTAAATTTAAATTTTGTATTACAAATTTTCGCCCGAGAGTTGCAAGCCGATGATGCAAGTTGTCGGACCGCAGATGGAAGAAAAACCGAATTGCCGCAAATGGGTGGGCCGAAAATAGCAGCATAACTTCCCACACATCCAGCGTAAGTCTTTATACGTCAAGGCAAGGTCCCTCTAGTCTGGCCTTGGCCAAGGCCATACGAG
Organism: Stictocephala bisonia; assembly: GCA_035578905.1. NCBI lineage: Eukaryota > Metazoa > Arthropoda > Insecta > Hemiptera > Membracidae > Stictocephala > Stictocephala bisonia. The sequence continues at coordinate 138,331 of JAQJVL010001728.1, read as the reverse complement.
GGCAGTAAATTAGGCCGAGAGGGTATCAGAGTCCCTCTGCTCTGTACAAGATGTTAGACAAATAGATGATATTTCAACTAAATTAATGAGAACTTCGGGGAACTGGGCCCTTGGTACTAGGTTTGGCGTGCTGGAAAGGATTACACAGGAAAAGAGACTGAAACATACAAGTGTGGTGGTCTGTCGAAGGCAAGTCTGTTGGTGCACTGTTGAATAAATGTGTCATATAATACAAGAAAGCCTGCATGGTAAGGCTACAAAATGGATGTCTGTAAATAGACAAGCCATATACAGAAATATTTCAGTATTAACAATTATTATGGTCTACCCCTTGATCTGCAGTTTAAAGAAAATACCTGACTCCCTCCTTTGAACATGAAATGAATGTGAATTTACATTAGCCTATAGACCAATGTTTCAAAGCAGGGACATGCCTCACGATGAAGCTACCTTAAGGCAGTCCAATTTCTAATATCTGAGACCACCGAGTGTATTTTCCTTCAAATTACTGTATGTTTACAAGAGACAGCAGGGTCAAATCTTAATATATATAATCCAAAAACGATGTTCTCACGAAATCTCCGAAACAACTGAACAGATTTTGATGAAATTTGGAGGGAAGTTAGCTTTTGTATCACAGAGACCCAATAAGGAGGTATTTCTCGAAATTCCATTCCTACAAACAGTCCCTCAGCGTTCCTTTTTCCACAAAAGTAACATTGGCGTTAATTTAATTTTAAATGTTCAAACAGCTGTTACAACAACAAAAACTTGACTTGTCTGGTTTTCATGGTGAAATGTAAAATACTAGCTCTGACATGATTGCTTTACTTTGCACTAGATTTGTAGGATTTTCTAGACTATCAATATTTTTTATCTAGGAAAACAGCAGCTGCCTATGCTTTATATTGATGTGATGGTTTCGAGGAACCACGGAGGGAAGGGTTAGCAAGCGTATAACCACCTCGTATAGAGAACCATCTCGTAGTGAAGCAAGGGTTCTCGGATAGTTATGTATAAATTGTGTCCCAACAACTGACAAGTTATGTACTTGAGCTCGTAAGTTTACAACCTCAGTAGAATCGCAAATGCGTTGAAAAGCAAAAACAATTAATACGTATAACTGCTAAAATGCATGGCGTTAAAAAGACTCGTGCCGCCAAGGGAGTGTATGGTACATTAAGATTGTATCGGGGGTGGGGGTTGTTGACCTACCGTTCGTGCGTCCCCCCCACGTCCCAAACCCCCTTAGCATGAGCCACTTACCCACTTCTCCTGATACAGTATATTATTATCAAATAATCACACTGCACCCTCAATTCTGACATTTATCGATTGTCCTACTTCACAAATGAAGCTGTCGTGGCGTTTCTTCAATTAGTTTAGTAAGATAAATACTCGTAAGAACTTTCATGAAGAAGGGACGGCACTCTCAATAACTTATCGCGGCTCTCAAGTTGAACATTCATTAGGCTGTGTTAGATCTCAAGTGGGAGCAGACTTCTGGAATATAACAAACATCGAGAGTTCAGAATAGAAAGCAGATTACGAAACGAAACACGATCGTTATAGACGATCTGTAACTATTTGAAAATTTGTATTTTCTGGATAACAGGTTTCATTATGAGAATAGTTTTACATTGTTTTTGCAAATTGAGTGGTTGACAGTTGTATTTACTATCCGTACTATTATTATCCGATATTCATAAATATTAAGAACGTTTTAGTTCGTGTGCTGTTCTTAAGAGCTTTAGATAATGCTTCAAAAGAATAAATTCTCTTACGTTGAGAAAGTACGTGAGGCTCTAGAGTTTCTATTTGAAAAGTGGGGGTGTTTTTACCATCTCGGTAACACTTGTGGATTATAACAACACAAAAATTTATGTGAAGCATACTATATAGAAGTATGTACTGTACGATCAGTATTCAATTGTGTGAGTGAAGTACATTACACAGACGCCTACAGAAGTGCAGGAGAGAATGGTATCTAGTAGACAATCAGTGTTGGATTCTTTGGGAGCCGTCTGTAGTCGACATTGATTGTTAGGTGCATGGGAGAGCTATCTGTAGTTGACACCGAGTGTTAAGTGCATGGGAGAGCCATCTGTAGTAGACACCGAGTGTGAGACGCTTTGAAGAGCCGTCTGTAGTTGACACATAGTGTGAGGTGCATGGGAGAGCTATCTGCAGTCGACACCGAGTATGAGATGCTTTGAAAAGCCGTCTGTAGTTGACACATAGTGTGAGGTGCATGGGAGAGCTATCTGCTGTCGAACATTGATTGTTAAGTGCATGGGAGAAAGGTATGTAGTACCACATAGTGTGATATGCTTAGGAGAGCCATCTGTAGTATATACTGAGTGTTATGTGCATGAGAGATCCATCTGTAGTAGACACCGAGTGTGAGGTGTACATCTGCATCTGTAGTCGATACTGAGTGTAAGGTGCATGGGAAGTCCTTCTATATTCGACCCCGAGTTTGAGGTGTATAGGAGAGCCATCGATAGTCCACACTGAGTGTGAGGTGTATAGGAGAGCCATCGATAGTCGACACTGAGTTTGAGGTGTATAGGAGATCCATCGATAGTCGACACTGAGAGTGAGGTGGATGGGAGGTCCTTCTGTATTCGACCCCGAGTTTGACGTGTATAGGAAAGCCATCGATAGTCAACACTAAGTGTGAGGTGTATAGGAGAGCCATCGATAGTCGACACTGAGTGTGAGGTGTATAGGAGAGCCATCGATAGTAGACACTGAGTGTGAGGTGGATGGGAGGTCCTTCTGTATTCGACCCCGAGTTTGAGGTGTATAGTAAAGCCATCGATAGTCGACACTAAGTGTGAGGTGTATAGGAGAGCCATCGATAGTCGACACTGAGTGTGAGGTGTAAAGGAGAGCCATCGATAGTCGACACCGAGTGTGAGGTGTATAGGAGATCCATCGATAGTGGACACTGAGTGTGAGGTGGATGGGAGGTCCTTCTGTATTCGACCCCGAGTTTGAGGTGTATAGGAGAGCCATCGATAGTCGACACTGAGTGTGAGGTGGATGGGAGGTCCTTCTATATTCGATCCCGAGTTTGAGGTGTATAGGAGATCCATCGATAGTCAACACTGAGTGTGAGGTGGATGGGAGGTCCTTCTGTATTCAACCCCGAGTTTGAGGTGTATAGGAAAGCCATCGATAGTCGACACTGAGTGTGAGGTGGATGGGAGGTCCTTCTGTATTCGACCCCGAGTTTGAGGTGTATAGGAAAGCCATCGATAGTCAACACTGAGTGTGAGGTGTATAGGAGAGCCATCGATAGTCGACACTGAGTGTGAGGTGGATGGGAGGTCCTTCTATATTCGACCCCGAGTTTGAGGTGTATAGGAGAGCCATTGATAGTCGACAATAAGTGTAAGGTGTAAAGGAGAGCCATCGATAGTGAACACTGAGTGTGAGGTGGATGGGAGGTCCTTCTGTATTCGACCCCGAGTTTGAGGTGTATAGGAGAGCCATCGATAGTCGACACAGAGTGTGAGGTGGATGGGAGGTCCTTCTATATTCGACCCCGAGTTTGAGGTGTATGGGAGAGCCATCGATAGTCGACACAGAGTGTGAGGTGGATGGGAGGTCCTTCTATGTTCGACCCCGAGTTTGAGGTGTATAGGAGAGCCATCGATAGTCGACACTGAGTGTGAGGTGGATGGGAGGTCCTTCTATATTCGACCCCGAGTTTGAGGTGTATAGCAGAGCCATCGATAGTCGAAGCTGAGTGTGAGGTGTATAGGAGATCCATCTGTAGTCGTCACATCATATGAGGTGAATGGGAGGTCTTTTAATATTCGACTCCGAGTTTGAGGTGTATATGAGAGCCATCGATAGTTGACAATGAGTTTGAGGTGTATGGGAGGTCCTTCTATATTCGACCCCGAGTTTGAGATGTATAGGAGAGCCATCGATAGTCGAAGCTGAGTGTGAGGTGTATAGGAGATTCATCTGTAGTCGTCACATCATGTGAGGTGTATGGGAGGTCTTTCAATATTCGACCCCGAGTTTGAGGTGTATATGAGAGCCATCGATAGTTGACAATGGGTTTGAGGTGTATAGGAGACATCTGTAATCAACACCGAGTGTGCGGTGTATAGGAAAACCATCGATAGTCGACACCGAATATGAGGTGTATGTGAGAGGCGTCTGTATCCGTTACACCATTCATTCACTTACCAACGGGAGTAGTTTCATTCCTGTTTACGAGTCAAAGTCGTTCATCGATTAATGATCACTAATATTATGTACAGACCGTGAGGGCCAAGAAAACGTGGCCACCACGTCCTGTAAACACACCAAAGATTGGTGGAATAACTTACCAGGAGGATCAAGGAAGACGTGGGCCTTAAGGTGGGTGGCGGCTGCCCCAGGATAACGGCGGACACCCCGACGTCTGGCCCGCGACCGTCCCCTGCGCCACGTCCTGCAAACACAGCACAACTAAGAGATAATAGGCTAAGATAACTCGTAATTATACATTTCTTCTTTTGATAAATATGGTAAAATGTGAAACAATTATCCTCAGTGCGTTTGATAATCAATTTAGATACGTAGTAAATTGTAAGTCTTTATACCTATACATTCCTAGAATAAAATTTGAAAAAAAAACACATTTTTATATTTAGATAGTTGAGTCAATTTAAATATGTATTTATAAGTGAATCGCATTCTAAGTTCTGAATGAAGCTTAGTTAAATCCGCTGACAACTTAGAATAGCCTTCCGTCTAATAATGCTGCGAGTAGAGAAAGGGAAAGTAGTATAAAAGAAACAAACTAATGTGAAAGAAAAGGGTTTAGGAAACAGTTTGTTCACATGATTGGTGTTAAGGCTCTCCGAGGCTTTGTAGAACATATTGATTGGAGGAGAGGAGAGGGAGACTGGAGTGATTTATGGCGTCAGTGTTCAGGTGAAAGTCATAGTCTATGACGTGTGTTCCTGGGACAGACTTAGTTTGTCCACACGATTGGTGTTAAGGCTCTCCGAGACTTTGTAGAACATATTGATTGGAGGAGAGGAGAGGGAGACTGGAGTGATTTATGGCGTCAGGCCGTCAGTGTTCCGGTGGAAGTCATAGTCTATGACGTGTGTTCCTGGGACAGACTTAGTTTGTCCACACGATTGGTGTTAAGGCTCTCCGATGCATTGTAGAACATATTGATTGGGCGAGAGCAGAGGGAGACTGGCGAGATTTATGGCGTCAGTGTTCAGGTGGAAGTCATAGTCTATGACGTGTGTTCCTGGGACAGTCTTAGTTTGTCCACGCGATTGGTGTTGAGGCTCTCCGAGACTTTATAGAACATATTGATCGAACGAGAGGAGAGGGAGACTGACATGATTTATGGTGTCAGTGTTCAGGTGGAAGTCATAGTCTATGACGTGTGTTCCTGGGACAGACTTAGGTTTGGAACAAATTCTAAATGTCATAATGTTAGAAGTTACTCGCTTATAAAACTTCCTCAGAGAGTTGTATAAATTTCAAAGAAGTAAAAATAATTTAAGAACATATGTTTCAGCTTCCTAAGAAACAAATTATTTAGGTATATGTAAAAAGTGAACTTCTCATCTACTTCGTCATCACTACTTCGCCTTTTTTTATCAAACATAAATATGAAACTTTAGGCTTAATAATGTTTCATATAATAAATATGATACTCCCTGGATTAATACAATAGCTCATATCGAACCTTTCTAAGGAGCTTTAATTTTACGACCTCTAGAAACCAAGGCCATAGCCAGCGGGGGGGGGGTCCGGGAGTCAAACTCCCCCCCCCCCCGAAATTTTAGGAAAAAACATAACGTCTTGTTAGAAACAAACTAATCCTATAAAGCGAAAGAAATGTGCAATATATTTGGTTTTCTGATTGTATTTAGAGATACATTCTCACTAGTTTCCTATAGTGAATGTATCGTAATCTTTAATTTGTGAATGAGAATATTAATACTAAACGCAAGTGTGGTGACAGAACGTACAACGTCAAAACTCTCAAATCTGCCGGCTTTCGGCTAGTTTATTGTTCCTCAGAGAATGTCGGTTTTCAGGCAGCTTTATATAAACCATTTTGTTTAAAGATTTGATTATTTATTTTAAGTTTAAATTAGTAATATAAACTATGAATATGCCTACATAATACATCCTAATTATACAGATTTATTGATAGCACGAGATTAGAAGAAAAATTTTACTTCATGGGGTACATGAAATTTAACAAGGAAAGAGAATTTCGTCTACTCAAAATTTGTTTTTAACATATTTATTAGTTTTTATTTTCATTTACATAAATATATTTTCGAATGAAGCATCAAAATCTGATAATATATGTGATTATTATTTCTTTGTCAAAATAATCTTTAAAAAATGTGAAGTGTTTGATTGAACATAGTAACATGCCTAATTTTATCCCAAATACTATAGAATTATACAAGTGTATGCTATAAAGTGTTAATATTATATTTACAGTTTTACAAAATATTACCAATAAATACATATCTATAGATATATGTTTATTCATTGATATTACTGAGAAACATTAAAACCTATTTATTGAAACAATGTCACAGTAATTGAAAAATTGAAATAGTATACAACATTTTAGTAGTTGCTATGTATAACTGAAGAAAATAAATGATATTTCACTTCTTTACAAAATAAAAATAACACTTTTACACAATCATACCCAATTTTGTATTTTATTCTACTTGAAATGTGAAACAATATATAATAATAATAATGTATATGGTAAACAATAATAATAAAATCACATTATAGGCTACAGTTTATAATTTTATACTATATTCTTTACCATTTTTAATCGCACGAGCTCGCACATTTTTCTCTACAGTACTACAGTCAATACAATAATGTTGACTAATTAATCCCCCCCCCCCGAATTTTTTTCTGGTTACGGACTTGCTAGAAGCCAAGAAAACAATGTGTCAAGGATCAGAACTTCTTTTTTCGACAGTTACAATTCTAATATTCAAAATCTCCCTATCAACCAGGTATAAAAGTATAAATGTGATACATTACCGGGGTTTTAAGTATTAACTGTGTACATTCGATGTACAGTGAACATAAGTTAAAATTCCGGTTCTGTTTTGCTTCAATTAGGATACAAATTATTAAATATTGTAAAATTTTAAAATACATATATCATTACGTACAATTAATCAAGAACAAAAATTGTATTAGATTTTTCGAAGTCGTCTTAGGTCCTTAGAAAACAACCTTCAAACTCGGGTGCACATAATGTCTGCTCCGACATTATGGAAAGAAGAACGCCGCAATACTTTGTGTATAGGCAATAACCGCATTACATTTGTGGCATGTTGTTATGTCTACACGTGTCACGGCGCGCTGATCAAGTGTCTTGGGTCCGGACAACGAATCCCCATTTATTTCTATGTTCTGTGGGTGCAACTCCTTGTAAAAAATACAAAACAGTTCTAAGTACGAAGTGGTGAAATCAAACGAATTTTAATAATATCGAAAAAATGTTATTACATTTTAAAATCATTGTTCAGGTAAAAGATATGGCACCTATCTTTCCTAAAAATTGAAGAAGAATAAGAACAATTTCCGTAGTATTTCATATTGAAATGATGCATTGTTCATGATAGACAGTGTGAGAATAGCTAACTCCCATAGGTTCATGTTTTTTTTTTAAAATGTATTTATTTACTGTGAATGAACTTGCTAACATGTTCAATTTTAAACTTATTAAAATCAAGCATGTTTTTAAATAAATGAACTTAAATGTTTTGTAGTGCACATAGCCTTTATGCGAAGACACTTCAGTTCTCCTATGTTAAGACAATTTTCTGCTTTTTAAATATCCATTTTTTATTAGTGCGGTTATAAATAGTCTACTACACAAACATTTTAGAGTAACTCGAATTCTGCCACTTTTATCCATCATAGAAAACGTCTTGGGGGGTCAGAATTTCAAACCAGGTTTATTCGCAAAATATTTTAAATAATGTAAAACAAATATAACTTGGTATGTTAAAATATTTAATTTAACAATGTATTATTTATTTATATTCAAAACTCCGTTCGTCAAGATATGATTTACGAATGAGTGTGATGAGTTTAGTTTTGTTAGTAAATAGATGATATACTGACAAATCCTAAGAAATACTAACAAATATGTAAACACTAACAAAATTATCGTTGTACCTTTTATTCAACATTTCTACAGAATACACTAAAACAAGGTAAAAATCTGTCAACTAATTCTCTACAATTTTTTCTAAAATTTATGTAAAGAAAAAATATTAGGTGCTGAAGTGATATATTAATTATTTCTAATTTTTATAATAGCGTAGAATCAACTTATCATGTGCTGATACTTAGGAGGCAGGCAGATTTTGTTTATATACTAGTGCCTACAATCGACCGACAGGGAAGAGAAAGCAACCCCCTGACACGGATCAACAATTATAATTTTTCATTGTTGTTGCGTTCATACTTTAGCTTATGGAATTTCGTCATGAAACTGCATACGAAAGCAATGTAAATTATTGATTACTCTTATCTGACTAGATACGAGTTTAGGGTTCGAACGGTGGGCTGGATTGTAAAATTAAAATACCATATTATCTAAAACAAGCAGCGTCCGGACGAATTTTTTTGCTCAAGGATATTTAATTTTAGTAGGGTGTTTTCAACCACGAGGAATCGACTGGAACCAGTTTCAACCCTGAGAAAATTATGATTTCCACCCCAGGGGCCTTAAACGTCCAATGTTGTCGACTTTGAGCAGAAAGTAGGGCATCAAACTATAGGTATTTATCTCCTAAATCACATTGCGATCATTACATTTTGGAAGAGACAACATTTAAGGCTCTGCCCCCCCCCCAAATAAAAATTGTGCTCAAAACCCCAAAATTGGGTAATGCAAAATTAATAATCCCAAGTGGGGTATTGAGTTAGAGGTATTTTTCTCTTAATTACTAATATACCATCAGATTTGAGAAAAGACTATGGATGCTTTCTCTTCAGTTTGCAAAACTCAACTGAGCGAAGCTTGGTCTCCCAGTAGTACTAAACTTTAAAAAATAATTTCAAAATGTACTATCCAATTATTCGTAGTATTCCTAATTCTCTTTCGAAACTATTTACTAATTACATTTTACGATTCTGTGTATAAATGTATCAGAAATTTCTCATTCTATCAGTAGGTTCCTATCCCTCGGCATTCAATTACTACTAGCCTATGCACCCTGTGAAATAATTAACTCTGTATAATAATAAATAGTTTCAACTATTATTCTAGGATCTTTATCCTGTACCTTGTTTGAAAGTGTGAAATTAGATTCATATTTCGTCGACATACAACTAAAATGTAGTTTGAATACAACATGTGTATACTGACATTAATGATCATTATAACGTGAAGGTGAGAAAGTAAACAGAAGTTGACTACAATGTTCGACATTTTCTTCAGAGAAACTTAAACCGGTGTTTTACTTTCTCCCTTATGCGTTAGCATAAAGTATTGTGATCGTCCAAAATATTTTTTTACAAGTTGGTCTAAAAATCTATTTTAGGGTCCCCTGAACCCAAAAAGCGTTTTTTTTCGAAAAAGATTGTTGATGTCTGTCCATATGCGTGTCTGTCTGTGCGTATGTATGGTTCGCTGGAGACCAAACGGATGAATGAACGGATTTTATGAAATTTGGTATGTAGTTTTATTTAGCCAATATCTCCAGAACATTTTTTTTTATTTCTTTAAAATCATTTTATAGGCAAAAACATACAAAAATGTAATTTTCTCAAAAACGGTTCCAACAATTTTGATTAATATTCAGGGAAGATATGAATTAGAATTTAAAATATTTCAATAAAAACTACACTAGTTTTTTAGTCATGGCATAAAAACATATTTGGGAATCAAAATGGTAATTTTGAAAGTGTTTAATTTTTTAGTCTTTAGTACAGGGGAAAGTTTGTGCCAATTCTTTGGAACTATTTATTTTCTTATGTAACTAAACTACTAATATACGTTACAGTCTTATCAATAGTATATTTTTCCTTGCACAGGCGTTTTAAAGCGATTTGGAGAATACAAGTGACAATTTGAGGAGTTTTCGAAAAATTCCTCACAACCTTCTCCTGTCCAGTCTATGGTATCAACTCACAGTGGTGCCGGTTGGCGAGGGTGGCGCAGCGGCAGAGTGCCATGGCAGACATCCCCAACACGGAATGGGTGGCTGAAGAAGAAGTGACAGAGTGGAACTCGGTCGTTGGGCCCCGCAGACCAGCCGTTCTGGAAAATAAACAACACAGTCACACGTAGACTAACACAGTTCTAACAGTCTTCACCGGCACAGGTTACACTACGCTCAGGCCTCGCCCCACCTCTGCCAGGAATAACCGCATCAAAATAGTTCCCAAACAAACGGCGTTTACTTCCGGTCAGAGAGCTTTCTTCCGATAATAACAATAACCCCAGAGAGGGACTACAATAACCCTTCACCTGGTACGCGGCGCCATAAGAGTCTTCGGAGGCTGTCGGACATGTAGGTTTTAATCCCATAAGAACAATAATATTTGCGAATCCATTTTTTCCGTTTTTTATTGACCAAATGTTGTATATGTGGTATCATTTTAAAAGATATAACATTGCGCATTGGGTTTGCTTTTGATATTTTAAAAGTAGGTGAAAAAAAAACTTCAAACAATTCCAACGTGCAATTTTATTCTTGATCAAATGCAATTTGGCTGAAAAAAATTCGTTTAAAAATAATTATTTCATTTGGATACGCGTGATCGTGTGTCCGGTTCGAAAATGACATTGTTTTTATGGGAATAAATCCAACATGTCCAACAGCCTCTGCAGACTCTTAAATTTGGTTAGTAAAACAACTTCTAAATGTCAGTAAAACACAACTTTGTTCGTGGGTTTTCCTGTGAACAGAACTTATCTTAGCCTTTCCAAGATTTATATATTCATTATTAAGCTATATATGTTATATTATTAAGAGAGTGGACTCTTAAAAACTCCTGAAGTGCTTGGCTATAAAGTCTATAATACTATAAATACAATTGTTCATATTATGAAGTTCTTAAAGCTTTGCTATAATTTTTTTTAAATGTATCGTCAAAATTTCAAAACATACCAAATGTTCACAATTTAATAGTAATGAAATAATATATAATAATATAAATTTATACATAAAAGTATATTTTTGGTTTGGCAAAAATATTTCCCATTATAGACAAAAACTTAAAAGTCGTGTTCATGTTGAGAAATAAATTTCCAGTTTGGATGTAATTTTTTTTAGTAGATCACTTGCGTTAATATAATCTTTATATATAAAACGTGAAACCGTTTTTTATCAACGCAACTTCTTGACCAAATTTAAACTACCTCCGTTTTTAGTTGTGCGATAAGGTCTTAATTCTTCAATATTTTCACCCTGAAGGGCACGGGAAGCCCTCAAAGTACGTTTTTCGGCCATAAGAATAACATGCATAGAGAGATTTATAAATGATTTAAAAAGCAACAGCTGTTGTAATGTAAACAATGGTGTTTGTAATATTGTGGAATTGAGATCTTTGGTTGTATTCACATTCGATAATAAGACTTGACGGTTTGAATTAAGGGTGGTTGAAAGATAATCTAATGCAGTTATTTTATTTATTTAATTATTCTTCAGCTGTTAAAAAAAAATTAAATGTTAACAGCTTTTTTGAATACATATTTCAAATATGCTTAGTAATATCATTGGGTGTTTATAATAACAAATGGACAGCAATAAAATTAGTGTGAGTGAGATAACTCAAATAAATTCAATATTATGATTTTACATTATAAAATTAACATAGACTACTATTTAAGTCAACAGTCAAGAGCCGAGGACGAAGGCTGAGGTATCACGAGTGCAGCGAGTAACGAGGTTGGCACGCGAAGCGTGCAGAGTTGTCTCCTAGCAATGTCATTATAAAGGAAGAATTAAATTTTAAAAGCAACCATTTTACAAGATAAAACCATATTAAAAAAAAAAAAAACGGCCCAAAATGGGAGTAGAATAGTAATAACACAACACAGCTGGGTAATCACCTGACATAGCAGCAACAAATAAATACTACTTTTATAGGCAAAGAATAAACTCTAATATAAAGAAATGAAAAATAAAGCTCCTATAGTTTAGTTTGCTATAAAATATAATTGGATCGCATTATAATATTTCTGATACAGCACGATCAGCGATCGTCTCGGTCCGGGCGTACACAGAGAAGAAGGAAACAGAGGTCACATTCAATAGTGCGCCAAGTGTGTGTCAAGTAGGTAGTTCTCCATTTTGCCACTCATATGGGGATTTTTACTTTCTCCCATATGTGTTAGCATAGAGAAGGTATTGTGATCGTCCAAAAACATTTTTTTACAAGTTGATCTAAAAATCCATTTTAGGGTCCCCTGAACCCAAAAAAGAATTTGGTTTTTCAAAGGTTTTTCGGAAACGAATTTTGGCGTCCGTATGTGTGTGTCTGTGTAGTTCCCTGGAGACCAAACGGATGGATCAATTTTTATGACATTTGGTATGTATGTGTATTTAGCCAATATCTCGAGACTGTTTTTCACTTTATTTATTTTTTATGGGCAAAAACAAAAATGGAATATTCTAGCGATTTTGATAAAATTTTCAGAAAGGATGTGAACTACAATTTAAAATATTTTAGTAAAAACCGCATATCTCTAACATGACTAGTTTTTTGTTATGGCAAAAATTTTATTTGGGAATCAAACTTGTAATTTTCAAGTTTCGAGTTTTTGTATTGTTTAATATGGGGAAATGTATGTACCGATTCTTTGAAACCATTTTTTGATTTGCTAAAATCCTGATAATTTGTCTACCCATAAAATATTAATTCATTTAAAAGGGCAACATGTTGCTCAGGAGCTCTTGCAATATTTCTTATTAAATATCTCCAGAACATTTTTCACTTTTTTGAAAATTTTTTATAGGCAAAAAACATACAAAAATGTAATTATCTCAAAAATGGCTCTAACAATTTTGATTAAATATTCAGGGAAGATCTGAATTAGAATTTAAAATATTTTAATACAAACTGCATGTCTCTAACTTGACAAAAAGTTTTGATTTTTTTAGTCTTTAGTATAGGGGAAGTTTGTGCCAATTCTTTGGAACCATGTATTTTATTTGTCATAGGAAGAAATGGACGTCATACTCGTGTTTAGGAGGGAAAAATACATTGTATACTATGTTATGTACATAGTTTTTGTCGAAAAATAGTTGTTTTTTTTTTTTGTAAAAATTATTTTTCCACCGAAAATTTCCTATGGATTCATGGAATTGTAAAAATGGGGTGGGACTCCTACAATGTCAGTAGTTGTAAATTCGACGAATAGCTAGGTTCCATTTGCGTCAACTATAACAGCGTAATTAACATTTTCTTTGTAAAATATTATTCAGTCCGGTTAAACTGCTAACTATAATTTTGCCGGACTCAAAAAATGTTAAAGAATACAAAGAAAATTTATTGCTTTAAAAAATCCCCTTGGATTCGATACATTTGAAGACATTGCGTAGCCTTTTCTTGTAGATTATAAATCAATGTATAAATAAGAAACCACTGTTCCATCATTTCCACGGTTCCTACATTTTACAACTACGCAACTTTAACACAGGAACGGGTGGTTTCTAGAGACGCCGCCGTTATCGCTGTAGTCGCATGTGAATTTTACTTCTTGAAGTTCAACCGCTCTCCACTAGATGTCAGGATGGCCATGATTAGCGGATCGTTGCAACTTGTTTCAAAAGCTATTGACACTGATTGTAACAAATTTAGAACTACAACGTTTACTTTTTTACGTATTATTTGTTGTGGTTGAACTATTCGCTCCTATAACGTGATCAAACAAACTGATAGTAACTATTTTCTGTTATTATATGGGGGAACATTATTGACAAATGGCAACTTAATTTCTCGAAAATCCTAGTGGCTCAAATTCAATGGGAGAGCGACAGTGGAGCGCCTGGCAAAAACTAATAAAACTGTCAGCCAAGAAATAGCACAACTGCGACAGTGAAGCGCCTGACCTTGAGGCGCTCCACTGTCGTACCCTCGCGGGTCCAATGTGACAAGGGTTTTGACAAGGGTTCAAAAACTAAGAGGTCTTGATATCTACGATGAGAGTGTGTTTAACTTGAAAGCAATAGACATATATTTATTAAAATAAGCATACATGTTATAGTATTTACATAAGATCCGGGTTTGTTAACAAATTTTACACTTCAAATTACTTTAGAAATAAAAAAGCCTTCAGGTATTGAAATTGTAAATATAAGCTACATTGAAATAAGCTGTTATAGTCCGATTCATTGACACGCTTCTAAGTAATAGCACAGAATATAGACAGATATCTGTCTATATTCTGTGGTAATAGAAAACGTTATTGTATAAGACGTAAAATCGTGGATTGGTTGGCGTTTGACGTATTCCTAAGTAACTAAGTAATTTTTCGTGGTCCTTTCTATTAAATCAAGGCTAAGCAGGTTGAACCGTCAATAATGTAATCATTTGAACAATAGCCATTAAATAATTCAAATCATTTAAGTAGGAGAAATTATTAGATTTAAGTAGGTAACTAAAAGGAGGTTTGTAAATTAATAATGATTTTATATTTTGTTTGTTTTAGAATATTGTAGTTTACAGATTGAATGTAAATAGTATTTTTTATTTGAGTTTAAGTATTTTTTTTAAATTTTAAGTTTTAAATATTAGTAAGTATAACCCAAATTATTTAGTTTAAATTTAAATGTATATTTATTATTTTAGAATGTTATACAAATTATTAAGTGTTAAAACTAAGAAATACATATTTGTTATTTACAAGCCTATTTGTAGTTATTGACCTTTTTTTGTAACTTCAATTTCTTTGAAACAACTTGCCCAGTAATAAAATTAATATAATTTTGAAAACCCACTGCTTGGCTTTTACGAATTTGTATAAACTATGGTTAATATTTTATAATTAATACTCATGGGTTAAAGGGGCAAGTCATGATCAAATTAAGAGTGTCTATGTGTTCCTTTTACATAAAACTAAAAAGTATAAAGTTTATAGTTTTTTTTTTAAATATGACTATAAATACATCATTATTTTAGTCCTCGGGAGTTGATGTGGTAAACATGATGTGGCCCACCTCCGAAGACCAAGGTAGATAGTGTGCATGAACAAGGGTAGATGTTTTCTATCTGTACGATTATAAACTTGTTTTAAAACAAGTCTGCAATAGTTTAACCACTATTGCAAGTTTAATTCAAATAAAATGAAATATGATTAAGAAACGTGATTAATAGTTTTGATTGGTCTTTTAGGATAACCCCTACAGAATCAATGTTACACTTACTCCTACAAAATATGCAGTGCACTTAACAAAGTCAATATGATAGTAGCCGTTGTGATATTAGATTGGTAGGTATTTAGAAGGCCCCGCGAGCTGAGTTTGATAGCAGGTAGAGTGCCGAGGACAGGTAGTTTTAGGTGCGACACAGGAGCGCCTCCCCACCTCTTTTCGGAGGCGCTCCTGAGTCGCACCCCTAGCGAAAATTATTTATGACAACCCCTTAGCCAGGTAAGAGGCGCTTCTGTGTCGCGGATTCAAATTCAATAGTGAACTACACATAAATTTATCACGTATTAGCTGTAAAATTGTTGTAGATAACAAGATTCACGACTACATTTTAAAATCTTTTAAAATATACAAATTTTTATTATTTTTCTAACAATTTTGCACGTTTACAGTTTACATTTAACATTTTTAAATCAAAGCTCTAAAGCTGACTAAAAGCTCTTAAATATTTTATTTTAGTTTAATGAGTAATTATAACCTTAAATAATAACATCGTAGCCCTAGGAGGGATACAGAAAGTTGGGTATTAACACTACACTAACAAAGTTGTTTATCATAGATCTTTTATAAAAGTTCGTAAAATTTTTAATAGGTTTTATCACTTACGATAGTGAAATTGGTCACTGATCGACTTATAGTCCTATATTTTACCAAGTGAAGATTTAAAGCAAAAACATAAATTTGGTGAAAATTACCCATCAATCGGGATATGTTTAAAAACCAAAATTGTTTAAAAATTCGAATTTAGAAATGTAATTCTGTGACTTTCATTTCCAAAATAGAACATTTTTTAGAATGAATAAATTCCTTACAGATGTCTAAATTTCAGTGTCCAGTATGTGCGAGGATAATTGCCCCTTTTCCCACTTTTGACAGATATTAGAGTTTGTAATATTTATTAATCATAATCTTATATTTTTCCATGACGTTATTATGGTATATATTTAAAATCTTGAATATAAAAAATTAGTAGTTCATGTATAGAAAAGAAACTATTTTGTCGTATTTAAAAGTCAGAACATAAACTTATAACAATATAATTACAAAATGCAGATATTACGATGATCGATTTTAGTTAACGACTTTTACCATCCTTAGACCAAAAGGACTCTTAAAGGAACAAGCTTAAAAATACGTATTTAGACAACTCTGTAACATTTGTTTTTACTTTCTCCCATATGCGCTAGCACAGAGAAAGTATTGTGACCGTCAAAAAAATTTTTTTTACAAGTTGATCTAAAACTCCATTTTAGGATTCTGAACCCAAAAAAGTTTTTTTTTCGAAAAGAATGTTGGTGTCTGTCCGTATGAGTGTCTGTCTGTGTGTATGTGTGGTTCGCTGGAGACAAAACGGATGGATAAATTTTTATTAAATTTTGTATGTAGGTGTATTTAGCCAATATATCCAGACCCTTTTTTCACTTTTGTTGAAATTTTAGTTTTTTTATATTTGTATGAGCAAAAAACATACAAAAATGGAATTTTCTCATAAACAGCTCTAACAATTTTGATTAGATTTTCAGAATTGATTTGTAATTAAAATTAAAATTTTAAATATTTTAGTAAAAACCCCATGTTTCTAACTTGAATAGTTTTATTTAGTTATGGCAAAAAACATATTTGGGAATCAAACTGGTAATTTTCAAAGTTTTTATTTTTAGTGTTTAATATGGGGGAACGTTTGTGCCGAATCTTTGGAACCATTTATTATTTAATACTCATCCAATGGAATTACTTCGGCCAGTCAGTCTTTTTCATCTTTCTGCAATGTTGAAGAGGGTGATGAAATAACACATTTACTGTTCCTGCTAGGACTGACCTTAGTGGAAGCACAGGGAATATAATAATAATACTGAGTTTATCTGTACTCTGTGGTGGGGAAGGAAACCTGCTTCCACTGACCACAGAGAGAATAATTCTATTTATAGTCAGTGCATGTTTATCGCCCCTGTGACGATTGATAATGAATCATTAAATATTTACGTTTATACATTACAAAATTCTGGCTAAATTTACCCAATTCTGGCTAAATTACCCAAAGTAAAAATATTTCCCAACTTATTGTAGCTTCAAACATTAATTTAAATTTAATAAGCAAACTCTGTAATGATGCCCATATGGCAGGGTTATGAAGATTTTATAAATACACGTCCCCTCCTCAAATTTTGATAAATCAAAATTAATTTTTATTTACAACACAAATTCAAATACAAAGATAGACTAAGTTTTATCTTAAATTACAGTTCGTTTAAAACTATCAATTTTTCAAATTTTAATTTTTTCATATTTTAAACAGTATTAAAGTAATTACAGCCAGAAATTGTTTTTAAATTTCCCGCTAACATCGAAAAAAAACCTGTTCAACTGGAAAATATAACCAAACTGAAAAAAGAAATGCAAGTGGAAAATATAACTTCTTGACTAATTGGAAGGTTAACTTGAAAATGGATGTCCAGGTTAGTTTAGTTATTAATTACATGAATAATTTGTCCTGAATAAGGATCATTTATTATTAGCCCAATAGTGAGATAACCCTGCAATTTAAGGTGGAATCCGAATCACGTGTTATAGAGTTGGTTATGTAACTGATTATATTACAATGGTTATGTTGACAGTCTCAGATTTCTCAGGACAATGGCCTCGTGGCCTATCGCAGAACACGGGTAGTACAGATTTACCATGGAGTACTCTAAATGTGATGGCGACATTTAGAGGTCATGGTCTCCCAATGGAAGATTTATTTTTCTGCAGCACATTTTGTGCTTATTGGAAATATAATGCAAAAAAAAATAAATTAATCTGGTTCATCTGATTTTATAACGATAATGTTTTCTTATTTTTTAAGATGATAATTTTGCACACAGCTTAAAACTTCTGTGACGTGAGATTGCGTATCTTTACTTATCTACCAAAAACAATTTGCTGTTCTGTAAAATGAATTAAATATGTTAGAAAAGATAAAAGATTTGTATTTTTGACACATCTGAATTCATTTAATAGACTTAAACCTCTCCCAAGATGTTTCCTATTGCAAGGCTTACAAGGAACTACTGACTAGCCTAGGTTAGTATTCATAAAAACGACACCAAACATTTCGTGACTGGATTGAATGGATGGATCTCAAATCATAACTACCAACATCAACTTGTTGGCTTTTTTCCCAAAGAAAAGAGAAACAGAGTTCGCTTTCTTACGGCCACAACGAACACCCCAGCTGCCGTTATGGAGATTGCAACTTATGTATACCTTTATACATATACTAGGGGACACCCCTGCACGCTTCGCGTGCCAACCCCGACGCTCGCTACGCTCGATACACCTCGGCCTTCGGCCTCGGCATGTAACTATTCAATACAAAAATCGGTATATTAACTATATAACGTAAAATTACAATATTACATTTCGGTACAGTATCTCACTCACACTAATTGCTTTGCCACCTATTTAGCCTATTTCAAGAGTGTTCATTTCATTTATTTTTGTTTAACAGCTGAAGATTAAACTCATAGTAAAATATTAAATAGTATAATGTCAAACATTCAAAATAGACATGTTTATTTATTTACAAAACAGCTGTTATTAATTTACTAAAATCAACCCAATGTTATCCTTATGGACCAATCTTTTAAGGGTGCTTTATACCCCTTAGGAGTACTTTATCAAGATGAAAATACTTTAGTTGTCCTATTTAAGTTCTAAAGAAACAGTGTACAAAATTTCAGCTCTCTACCTACATGGGAAGTTGGAGAATTAGTGATGAGTGAGTCAATCAGTGAGGGCTTTGCCTTTTATATATATAGATTGTAATAATTGAAAAACCTAACTAAAGCTAATATAGCCTAACCAAACCAAACATAACCTAAACAATATAAAACAGGCACATTTCCGGAGCTATCCGCTTAATAATGGTCAGACGGTAGCAAATTGTGGTAAATATCATCTGCATACTGTATGCTATATATCATATAGTATAGAGAATCTGAAATTAAATCTAAATAAATGGTACCAGGTAACTGGCACAAACTTTCTCCCTTTCCCTTTGTTATGTAGATTAAAATATGAATATATATGTTAAATTAAATTAAAATTAAAGGATGTAAAAACACAACTAACTAAAAACAGATGTTCATTTAATTAAATTGTGTACAGACAAAACACTTATTTTATTTAAATAATAGTATGGGGTACAAATCTTCAAAAACAGCTGTTCAATTAATCACATAGCTACATTTAATGTAAACAACCTTCAACAACTTGAGTTGTAGCTTCCGGCATGTAGCCCCAACTTAGTGGAGTAGTAACTAAAATATTTTTAGTTGTAATTTGTATCTTTACTAAAAATTTAATCAAAGTCATTAGAATAACACTTTAAAAATTGAATTTTTAAATCTTTTGGCCGTAAAAAATGTTATAACTAAAAAACTATTCAAATTAGAGACATGCGGTTTTTACTAAAATATTTTAAATTGCAATTCACACATTTCCTGAAAATGTAATCAAAATTGTTAGAGGCGTTTATGAGAAAATTCCATTTTTGTATGTTTTTTGCCATTAAATAAAAAAACTAAAATTTCAAAAAATGGTCTGGACACATTGGCTAAATATACCTACATACGATATTTCATAAACATTGATCCATCCGTTTGGTCTCCAACGAACTGCACTTACACAGACAGACACACTTACGGACAGACACCCAAATTTTCGGAAAAAACACTTTTTTGGTTCAGGAAATCCTAAAATGGATTTTTAGACCAAATTCTAAAAAAATTTGTTTGGACGATCACAATACTTTCTCTATGCTAACTCATATGGGAGAAAGTAAAATTTGGGTTGAAGTGTTTCTCCCAACTGACATTTAACTTATTTAACCTTCTAACATCATTTTACATTCGTTTTGACTTGTTGAACTTGACAAGATTTATCTAACTGACTGATTTAGTATTTGTGAATAAATACACCATGGTACTTTTTGTCCGTCAGTATAAATTCTGTACACTCTCTTCATACGGGAAATTATTGATAAGCAGGTATTGCGATGATAAGATAAGGTGAAGTCTCGGTGACTAGTATATAAGAAGGTAACTACCGCTGATAATACAGAGTGGCGGGGGGGGGGGGGGCAGAGTTTACTGCACTGTCGGAGTCCTGACGACACGAGGAAGGGGTTGGCGGTAGATAAGGCATATGACTGATAAGGAATTCCAGAGATCTGAATACACGCGCCACAGTGAACAGTGTACTGCGGGAGGGAGAGGATGTTCCAACATAGCCTTAGCAGTGTTAGGGTAGATAACCGTCGTGACTCCTTAGTGATAGAACGAACAAAGAGTCAGTCCCTCACAGCTCGTTCACGTACGAGACATCTTAGCTTTGTCGACGCAGAAGATCTGAAAGTTACGACTGACCATCTTCAGGCAACTGACTCTTCAGTGAGCGCTCTTTTTACCCCTCGACGACGACCCCATAGTCACTTTCTGAAGGATGACTCTTCAAGAACTTTTGTCTCTCGTTCACGCCCCCTCAGCCTATTCCAGATGGATGACCCTTCACTTTCCGCACGACCACTTGGTTTTGAGCACACAGAGCACTCCTCACAAACCGTCAAGGTACGTCCACGCCCCCTCAGCCTATTCCAGATGGATGACCCTTCACTTTCCGCACGACCCCTTGGTTTTGAGCACACAGAGCACTCCTCAGAAACCGTCAAGGTACGTCGACGCCCCCTCAGCCTATTCCATATTGATGACTCCTCAGTGATCGCTACCCCTCGTCCACGATCTCTCTGCCTTGAACAACCAGACGGTAAGTCTCTGTTGAAATCTCAATTTTTAAAAAATTGTACTATAATTTTAAAGTTTCCAAAAAAGGTGTGCCTTTTTTCTCTTTTTAAGACGTGTTGCCTCTCATCATTCTTGTCATGAAGAGCATATTAATGTTCTACTGTACTTCTAAAAAAACAGTTTTGCATAGTTTATCCCACTTTAGGTTAGGTTAGTGTATGGGAGTGTTCGGCAGCGGAAGTCTCGTTTGATCTTGAGGTGGGCGGGAGGAATTCGCTATGGAAAGATTGTTTGTATGTAAGGTGAGTAGGAATGCTAGGTAAGTGAAGGATTGTATACACGTCAGGTGGGTAGGAGAGCGAAGCAAGTGAATGCGTATTTGTACACAACGTGGGCGGAAGGCCTCAGTAAGTGAAGGCTTGTTTGTAAGTCAGGTGGGTAGGAAGCCTCGGCAAGTGAAGGCTCGTTTTTACGTCATGTGGATGGGAAACCTCAGCATTGAAGGTTCGTTTGTACGTCATGTGGATGGGAAACCTCAGCATTGAAGGTTCGTTTGTATGTCAGGTGGGTGGGAACGGGAAGGAAAGCTTCGGTAAGTGAAGTCTCGTTTGTACATGGTATGGTTGGAGGGATTGGTATGTGGAGGCTCGTTTATACGTCAGGTTGGCAAGGGGCCTCGCAGAATGAACGCCTGGTTGTGTGTGGTGTTGGTGGGAAGGCTCGGAAAAGAAGAGGCTCGTCCGAAGTACTGAAAATTGTATTTTATATTCATTGGCATTTATCTTCCTTGGTATTAGGAAAGTTGTTGTTCTCGTTAACTGCCGATATTACGGAACAGTTGCTGACAATGCATTAATCATCTGCTGCTATCAGTGCAGTGTAGTCATTCGGTGAATCAGTGCTGACGCCTTATCATTAGTAATCCGCTGGCGAACTGTTGTTCCCGCCGTTTCTGCACGTGATTGCTGGTAGACACGCTAGGCCGCGTGACGCAACAAAGTTCGTTTGGCGGGAATTATTAATTACGAAAGGAGCACTAACCATTCTCCGTGGTGCTTCCTGGGTCGAAATAATGGTTCAGCTAGAAGGAGAGGTTTACAATGCCATGATGTAACTTCCCACCCACTCTACAGGTATATTTGTTAACATAATCCTGATTTATATATTCAATGTTGATGTTTTATAATAAAATTGTGACTATTCGTTATTAAATTGATACTATCGATAAATACCACTGTACGTGTAAGGGTGGGTGGGTGAGTATGTTTTAAGGATGCTTAAGAAGTGGGATAGTATAATATTTAAAAACTAGATTTTTTTTACAGTATTGTACAGTGCATTATTTAATATAAAAGAGGAATTATTATAGCCTAAGAGTAAACTGATAAATCAAATATCGGCAGTATTACTCGTATAACACTGAAAAATTTACCATTTTAAAATAAAACAAATATTTATATCAGCTTATATAATGAGAACTCACTCAATACTTAATAAGCTCTGAAACAATAGAACAAATCTTCTATTGAATTTCTACTTAGGGACGTTATAATGTTTACAATAGGCAGTGGTTTGATAAGTTTGGACATATTGTGAGTGTTTACTGAGGGTTGTCAATAACTATGGATGAAATGGGCCTATGATAACAACTAGAAAGTGACCTACTGAAAGCACCTTTGCGAGAGAGATGCATTGATTGGGGGAAGTGAGATAGAGGACTACTCTTCCCCACTGTGTTATTCCGTTTAAAAATTTTCATGGCAACTAAAAAGAAGTTAGGCTGCTGGCAGGCAGCAAAGTAGCAATCCCCGCCCAACATCATTAGCAGCAGTGACTGTTGGTCGGTTTGTATTCTTACATTCTTACATATGAAACGCCGACACAACAATGCTGGTATTTTAAGGCGAATATGAATGGTTATATGAGTGTAGGATGAGTGTAGTCTGGTTACTATCTGAGTTCAACTGTTCCTATGAAAGGGCAATTTATTAAGAGCCCAACAGCCAGGGCAACTAAGGGACCTACAGCTTTACGTGGAATCCGAACCACGTAGTGCTGGTCTGATTTTCAGTCAATTGACAAGCCTGATACTCAGTTATCCCCCCCCCCCCCACACAACATCCGCACAATGATTACCACCCAACATGGACACCCCAGACTTCTCTAGTAGTGTCCACGCCGATACCAACCATCAAGCGGACGCCATGTCGTATTAAGAGGACTGAGCATCCAACCTATCGCCTACAATCTCCCAAACACTTTGTCCCCATGTAGCTGGGTTACAGCACTGCGCCACCAGTGCCGACAACATCAACGTATCAAGCTGTGAAAGGTTCAATGAAATCCTTATGTAGTATTTCAATACAAATTAACAATAACAATAACACAATGAATAATAATTTAGACAATAACAACTAAACAAACTAGTACAGTTAATTATAGTTATTATTTATTTATTATTATTATTATTTTTTTTTTCTGTCAACAGAACACTAGAAAGGAATTTGAACACTTGAAGGCGGATGTTAGTCACGTCCGTGATATACAGTAGCTGAGTGGTGGAACAAGTCCCTTCGCTGTTGAAACCCCTATGTGCTAAATATAACACGCATTATAGCAGGGGCCAGACACTTTATGTCCGGCCCAACTATACAAATTATTCATTCTTAAATTATATTATGTTTCCTTTCATCCACATTAAAAATGTTTTTGGATTATATCCGACATTTCTCCTGGCCAAAACGTCTTTAATTTTGGTGATTTTAAACACTCAAAATATCGTAGTTGCCAATTAAAATTTTCGTTTAGTTTAATTTTATAATACGTATACATAAAAAAAAAAAAAACAAGTACCCGAAAATGAAACTCCAAAATGAATCGAGAAAAAAAAGTATATATGAATATGAGTTGGTTAGTACATTTTTATTTATGCTACTATTTTGCACAATGTTTCATTTTTGACATGTTAACTTGTTTAAAATATATATAAAAAAATACATACTTTCTCGCACTAGATGTTTTTTCCTAATGTGTGACATTCCTAAATATCATAATAATTCCACACATTGATTATCACGTGACTACAACAGCTGATCGTTTTATGATGGTTGGTGAGTGCCCAGAGGTTATTGACGTCTGTTCTCTGGGAAAACAGACATGCATATTAGATTTCCCAAGCAGAAAGGGGAAAAAATTATGTGAAACGGTGACAGTGTGCTTCATACTTAAATGTGACTACATTATTTAAACATTAATATCTCAAAATGTATATTAGTTGTATAATTTGTAGTAATTATACTATAAAGTGTCAGATGAACGGTTCCTGAATAATTTCCCTGTCTTGGCCAACTAACATACGTTATTAATAAATTACGTAATTAGTCTCCGTCTACGTAATTAGTCCCACGTTAAATCACGAACATTCCAAGGTGTTAGTCACTGTAAACTAATTAATGTACTGTTAAAATCGTTGGCAATTATTATAGGGTCAAAATCGGTTGTAATAAGTAAGTGAATATGATTAGAGCATCACTAAGACGGTAATGCTTAGATTTGTTGGCAAGCTGATTAAACATTTGATAAAAAGTTACATTGTTCCGATCACAAAGTCAAATAAACATTTAAGTATCCGGTTATTTCGTTGACAGATTATCAAAACGAATAGTTAACTGTCAATTTAACCTTTTCTCACACAGTGAGAACGTTTGTGTGGCGGTAGACGTTATCCCCATAACTGGGCTCAATGATCTTTTCCACCCAATGAGAACGTTTGTGTGGCGGTAGACGTTGTCCCCATAACTGGGCTCAGTCATATTTTCTCACACAATTAAGAACGTTTGTGTGGCGGTAGACGTTGTTCCCATAACTGGGCTCAGTGATCTTTTTTCATACAATAAGAACGTTTGTTTGTCGGTAGATGTTGTCCCCATAACTGGGCTCAGTCATATTTTCTCACACAATTAAGAACGTTTGTGTGGCGGTAGACGTTGTTCCCATAACTGGGCTCAGTGATCTTTTTTCATACAATAAGAACGTTTGTTTGTCGGTAGACGTTGTCCCCATAACTGGGCTCAGTCATATTTTCTCACACAATTAAGAACGTTTGTGTGGCGGTAGACGTTGTTCCCATAACTGGGCTCAGTGATTTTTTCTCACACAATAAGAACGTTTGTTTGTCGGTAGACGTTGTCCCCATACCTCGGCTCAGTGATCTTTTCTCACATAATGAGATCGTTTGTGTGGCGGTAGACGTTGTCCCCATAATTTGGCTCAGTGAAAAGAGGTTCTCACACACTGAGTGTGTGTGTGTGTCCTGAAACACTCTACGCTTGCAGTGATGTTGGAGTGACAGGACAAGAGGGCGAGGTGAGCATGCAGGGCGCAGCACCAGTATGTCCATAGTAGGAGACCCTCGCCGCCTTTCATGCGAAACTGGACTTGATCCGCCTTTTTATAACACTATTCCGGTCTTCTTGGCCATCAAGGACAGAAGTCCGGTTCCTTTCTAAATCCAAGTAACAAGCTACTAGTCTTAGGATTATATTATTTTGGAGACATCAGCGTTTTGAAATCCATAGAAAAAAGTCTGCAAAGGCTGTCGGCCATGTTGGTTTTTAATCCCATAAGAACAATGTTATTTTCGTACTGGACATGCGATCACGCGTATCCAAATTAAACAGTTATTTTCAAACGGATTGTTTCAAAACAAATTGCATTTGATGAAGAATGAAATTTCGCGTTGGAAATACTTTTCGAATCCATTATAGGTTTTGTAGAAAAATATTTAGTTTGATGTTTTTATTTTTACCAATTTTTTCAAAACTAGTCGTATGTATTTAAAATATCAAAAACAAACCAACTGCACAATATGATAACGTTTAAAATGACACCTCGTACACAACTGTTGGTCAATAAATAACGAAAAATATCGATTCGCAAATAACATTATTCTTATGGGATTAAAACCAACATTACCGACAGCCTCTGCAGACTCAGTTTTTAAAATTGCCGACAGTTTTAAAAATTAATAATTTGTGTGCAAGTACAAAGTGTTAAGTACGAAGTTTAAGTGTAGTTTTTTTTTTTTTTTTTTTTTTAAGTTAACAACAGAGTGTAATTGGCTTACTGTAAATCTCAATAAAAAGTTAAATGGGTTAAATTTGCAGTTGCGTAATAAATATTTTCTCAAGTAGCATTTTCTGCATAGACTGATAGAGACTGTATTAATTGATCATTTAGTTCACAAGTTCGATAGGTTTTATTTTATTATTGCCAAAGAAATACGCTTGATTGTTTAAGAATCTTCGGAGGCTGCCGGCCATGTTGGTTTTAATCCCATAAGAACAACGTTATTTCCGAATCCATATTTTTTCTTTTCTTTATTGACTAAAACTTGTGTACGAGATGTTATTTTAAACGTTACCGTATTGCGAATTGGGTTTGCTTTTGATATTTTGAATAAATTCGCCTAGTTTTAAAGAATAGGTGAAAATAAAAACGCCAAACTAAATATTTGTTATTTTTTTCTATAAAACTAATTGGGAATTCGCAAAGCAATTCCAACGCGCAGTTTAATTCTTGATCAAATCCAATTTGTTTCGAAAAAGTCCGTTTAGTAAGAACTGTTTCATTTGGATACACATGATCGTATGTCCGGTTCGAAAATAACATTGTTTTTACGGGATTAAATCCAACATGGCCGACAGCCTCCGAAGACTCTTAAATTTTGCAAACGATTTATGCGACGGGTTTTGTTTCGTAGAGTTTTATTTTAGTAAACCAATATAATGTTCTTGCTTTCTTATTACACGTATTTGTTCTTCTTTCTTGTTGACCTTAGTTATTAGTTGATGCGTCTTCCGACGTGCTCATTGACCGATTGAACACAGGCCTCTAGGACTCACTCAGTGTTGGAGACCGGGCTGGATGGATTTGTCATGTCTCATTTAACCGGCGATAGATACTTCCTTCCGACTTGTGCGGAGCGGAGATGTTTCAGCAGATCAATGGCACGCAGACAACTGCGGCCTGGCACGGCACGCACTCCCTTCCACGCACACCTCTATACACCAGTCTTTGTCTCAGAACAACCCTTCATAAAAATAGTTAGGAGGCCGGTGATCTGCTAGGGACACACATACTATCGCACTTGACCTAGGCTAGAAAACATACGAACTACATTTTTCAATCGACATTCAAAACACAACAAAATAATACAAAAACAAACAGTAATTGGTTAAGAGCTTCAAAAATGAATGTCAAAGCTATTCGCAACATAATTATTGGATTGAGTAGTACGCGACTAATTTTTTAAGTTCAATATGATCTTAACCAGTGAAGGACCGTAGGACATGACAGGTAGTGTATGGACGGTGGGTGGGAGGGATAATTAATCAATTCCTTTATGAACGATTGGTGGGAGGGATTTCAAAGTAGTGTAAGAATATGGGAGGGTTTGTAGTGTATGAACGGCGGAAGGGAGGGATTGTGAAGTGGTTTATCAATAGTAAAAGGCAGGTAGGCCTAATGTGAAGTCATGTACGAACGTAGGGTTGTGAAGTCGTGTAAAAATTTTGGTTGGGAGGATTGTGAAGTGGTTTATCAATAGTAAAAGGGAGGTAATGTGAAGTCATGTACGAACGTAGAGTTGTGAAGTCGTGTACAAATGTTGGTTGGGAGGATTGTGAAGTGGTTTATCAATAGTAAAAGGGAGGTAATGTGAAGTCATGTACGAACGTAGAGTTGTGAAGTCGTGTACAAATGTTGGTTGGGAGGATTGTGAAGTGGTGTATCAATGGTAAAAGGGAGGTAATGTGAAGTCATGTACGAACGTAGAGTTGTGAAGTCGTGTACAAATGTTGGTTGGGAGGATTGTGAAGTGGTTTATCAATAGTAAAAGGGAGGTAATGTGAAGTCATGTACGAACGTAGAGTTGTGAAGTCGTGTACAAATGTTGGTTGGGAGGATTGTGAAGTGGTGTATCAATGGTAAAAGGGAGGTAATGTGAAGTCATGTACGAACGTAGAGTTGTGAAGTCGTGTACAAATGTTGGTTGGGAGGATTGTGAAGTGGTGTATCAATGGTAAAAGGGAAAAGTAATGTGAAGTCATGTACGAACGTAGGGTTGTGAAGTCGTGTACAAATTTTGGTTGGGAGGATTATGAAGTGGTGTATCAATGGTAAAAGGGAGGTAATGTGAAGTCATGTACGAACGTAGAGTTGTGAAGTCGTGTACAAATGTTGGTTGGGAGGATTGTGAAGTGGTGTATCAATGGTAAAAGGGAAGTAATGTGAAGTCATGTACGAACGTAGGGTTGTGAAGTCGTGTACAAATTTTGGTTGGGAGGATTGTGAAGTGGTGTATCAATGGTAAAAGGGAGGTAATGTGAAGTCATGTATGAATGGTGTGTGTAATTTCGAACTAGTGAACGAACGAAGGGCAGGAGGGTGTGTGAAGTCGTGTACGAATGAATGTGGATTGGAATATGAACGGTAATGTATACGAACGTTGGTCAGGAGAGAATGTCAAGTTTGTACAAAGATAATGTAAAAGGACCTGTCAAGAACCAGGAAGTATCCCTAAATTTTAAACTTCTTTTATTTTTTACATATAAGTAAGTACGCATAATCGATTAAGATATATTTTCAAAAATTAATTTCAATTTTGTGGTATTTTAAAATGAAATTATGTAATTAACGTAACTCTCGTTGTCTTCCGGATGCAAATCCTTGTAAATTCCTTCACGTCGTCTTAGGTTAATTAAATATAATCTACCACTGCATTAGTTGGTTGATTGTGAGGCATCCGGGAAGCTCATTGATAAGTGCGTAACAGTCTTTTCCATTCATTTGTTTAAAATAATATGATAACTTTTATTAAGATAATAAGATGCTGTCGTTAACTGAATTGTTTTGTTTTTTTTTTTTTGTTTTTTTTTATACATATATAATGTATAGCATTTTTTCGTATATTTTATTTCTACTTTCTGCCATATGCGTTAGTATAGAGAAAATAAAGTATTGTGATCGTCAAAAAATGTTTGTACGACTTAATCTAAAAATCCATTTTAGTGTCCCCTGAACCCAACTTTAGTGTGTGTCCGTATGTAGTCTATGTCTTCCTGTAGGTATGTGCACTTCGCTGGAGACCAAACGGATGGATCAATTTTTATGAAATTTGGTATGTAGGTGTATTTAGCCAATACCTCCGACCATTTTTTCACTTTTTTGAAAGTTTATTTATTTATTTTTGTATAGGCAAAAAACATACAAAAAAGGAATTTTCTCAAAAAATGGCTCTAATGATTTTGATAACATTTTCAGGAAAGGTGTGAATTACAGTTTAAAATATTTTAGCAAGAACTGCATGTCTCTAACTTGACTAGCTTTTGAGTTATGGAAAAAAACACATTTGGTAATCAAACTGGTAATTTTGAAAGTGTTTAATTTTTTAGTCTTTAGTATAGGGGAAAATTTGTGCCAATTTCACGTAATTGGTTCCACGTTGGTTCGGATTCCACGTAAAGCTTTAGGTCCCTTAGTTGGCTATTGAACCAACTTTCTGAGGAACAGTTGACCTTAGTTAGTAATAATGACTACATTCGTTCATCTTCACATCACACTCATTCTCCCATATCTTGACGATCGGCGTCTTACTTATAATAAAAAAATTGGGTGTGCATCGGACCACACGGTGGAAGTTATACTTCTTTGGCCATTCTCATACACCCACTCACGCACACAAACAGACAGGATATATAAATGAAATATAAGACATTTTTCAATATTATTCAATATATTTATCTTCAATATATTATACGTGACTTCATTATTATATTATACACCTATATTATCATTATCAGTAATTTCTTCGATTAACAATCGATTAATCGATAGTTCTTAAAAATTTGTTCTTACTTTTCAGCGTGACGCGGTTTCTCGACCAACATCCCATCCCAAAGTGTCTAACGGGCGCAAAGAAGTATAACTTCAATAATGAAGAATAAATAACTTATTAAACTGTACACAGTAACATGTAGAATGAAATGAAATAAAATATAGTCTTCGCAGAATAAAGTCTTGAAGAATCAATTATAAATATGGAGTAATTTAATTTTTAACTGTTGGTGCTTTTTTAGACAGTTACCACAGTGTCATATCAACATTGCAAAATATACAAATTGTGCACAATGCACTGATGAACACAAATGTATGTAAAATGTTACATTACTACATTAACACTAAATGTAGTGTTAATTATGACTTATTTTATTTTAAAGAGATTCCATAAGTACACATTCTGTGAACAGTCAGCTGATTAACTATAACGTCATCTCTCTTTGTTTTGTTTGGAACATTTTTTGACTTAGAGAAACGAGTAAAACAACCTGTCCTCTTGAATGATTCTAGAGCGCGTTTACCGATTGGTTCGCTCCGAGCCGTTGGTACTGTGAGGGTTTAATGGAGGTGAATCGTCAAATTTCGTAAGTTTTCAATTCGATAAGTTTAAAAATTTGAATACGTAGATTTGGTTATTAGGCTGTAAAGAGGATTATTTTTGTTGACGAAACTCGAATGGTGGGGTGGGTGGGATGTCAAGTCAATGCCGTACGTTAATGGTCGGGCTGTAACTTACTAGAGTCGTCAAGTTGGACCCAACGATCTGTATAAGAGAACGTTGTATTATATAGAACGATGGTTGTACCCAACAAGTCAGTTTATCAAGAGCATTATATAACAAGTCAAGTGAATTAAATTAAGAATACTGAAGATCAATTTTGTTTATAGTTGATAACGAACTCATACGAGCGTTTTACCAACAGGAGTTCTGTGACACGTCCATAAGCTTAGGGGAAGCCATCGGCAGCATGTTCAGAGCATCTCGATCATGTGTCAGCCCACCGACATGGATGTTCGTAAAGATATTTACCAAAATATTATGACATAGGTCTTAATGAAAAGAGGAGCTTTTAAGTACACCGTTAATAGATAAAACATCTTCATCATTGTTAAGATTTGTACAACTCCTTTTGCATAATATTTATTTTGTGACATTTAACTTGTTGTAACTCTGTTATTGTCTGGTTTAATTTACCCTGAAACTGTAACAGTAACAGGGGTGTATTCTCAACATACTCAGTAGAATAGCTCTTGATTAAAAACCATTTATGCCCACGTACGGGTTTTCCCAAACAAATAGCATAATTGATTAATGTTGTCATTCATTAACATAACAAAATCTACTACCAATCAAAATGGTTTTCATAAGTTTTTACTGTCACTGACGAACGAGTAAGCCATTTATATTTTTGACAATCATTAATACAGTATTCATTTATTGTTTGTTGCGTGATAAGTGAAATTAACTAAGATTGAACCACTGTACGTGTATTGTTGAGCGGGAGGGTCAATACCACTGTTCCACTGTTCATGAATGGGTGTGTGGGTTTGTCAATACCATTGTCACTGTACGGACGTGTACACTGTGATGTACATCAATGATATAGTGTCCAATTTGACAGACATAAATTTTACTGTGTTTTATGCTGAGAAAATTGAGTTGGTACAAAATGTCTTTTATGCCTGTGAAATAAAAATTGAATAGTTTTAAAGTTTAGCACAAAGACAAACTAAAATCACGAATATAAACTAGATGTTTTAATGTCCAACATCAATAAGCTACGTACCCAGTGGTCTACAACCTGTTTTGAAAACAATAACATAACCTCAACTCTCAGTTGACTGTTTTTAAAGCACTAGATGTTCGCGCTCGCCAAATTATTTTACTTCCTAAACATTCGGCCACTCTCAGTCTAAACTTGCTCTTTAGCTAGCGAAGCCAAGTGGCCTATACAAATTTATTGGCCCCTCCCTCCCTCACCCACAGCTAATATCATTGGCGAGGATGGCTCCTCAACTGGCAATCAAAGAGCTGCTGCGCCCAACTATGCAACTAACTGTGGCATTGCTTGGTTCGTTATTATTTATTTAATATTAAAGAATAGCAGTTTTGTTATAAGAGATTGATGTTATTGTAGCGGTAATACTTAAGGAAATGTTAAAAAAGTATATGATAATTAGAGAAACACTTACCGAAGCTTCGCAGCTTGTCCTGAGAAAACGTCCATGAACAAGAATCTTAATACAATAGTAATCTAACGAAAGAGATGGTAAGCATATTGTAGATGTGCTAAAAGTAAAATATCAATTATAGTATATTTGACGATCAGAGTAATTAAATTTATTTTGAAGTGAAGGAAGGGGCCACATGGTAAACT
Source organism: Stictocephala bisonia (assembly GCA_035578905.1). NCBI lineage: Eukaryota > Metazoa > Arthropoda > Insecta > Hemiptera > Membracidae > Stictocephala > Stictocephala bisonia. The sequence goes on along the minus strand of JAQJVL010001728.1, from coordinate 105,853 downwards.
TTGCCCTGGGGCCACCAAAACTCTCTGGGCGGCCCTGCTGTACCTAGTTAATATTTGCACAGTTAACAAAAAGAGTCTGAATCTAACTTTTATCCCGTTTATAAATCTAGTTTTTGTAGCAACGCAGAATTCCTCTTTACAACATACCACAGATAAACCAATTAACCTCTTGTATGAATACAAACTTTGTAAGATTTTCAACTTTCCCGCAGTGACTTTTATTACTTCTTAAAAATCTCCAAACTTTCTATTTGCTCTTTACACCTCCGGTCGTGAGAGTCCTTGTTGAGAAAGCAAGAATCAACGGGTTGATCAAATAACACTCAGATCGCTTTCACTCTCCGTCCGCGGATATTCCAAACATATCGCAACTGATTCGATTGTTACGCATTGAGAGGAAACTACCACAAAAACTATTCAAGTTCAGTCCGTTATTGTTCGCTACAAGTACCAGCCGTGAACATTCGCTACAAGTACCAGCCGTGAACATTCGCTACAAGCACCAGCCGTGAACATTCGCTAAAAGTACCAGCTGTGAACGTTCGCTACAAGTACCAGCCGTGAACGTTCGCTACAAGCACCAGCCGTGAACGTTCGCTACAAGCACCAGCCGTGAACGTTCGCTACAAGCACCAGCTGTGAACGTTCGCTACAAGTACCAGCTGTGAACGTTCGCTACAAGTACCAGCCGTGAACGTTCGCTACAAGCACCAGCCGTGAACGTTCGCTAAAAGTACCAGCTGTGAACGTTCGCTACAAGTACCAGCCGTGAACGTTCGCTACAAGTACCAGCTGTGAACGTTCGCTACAAGCACCAGCCGTGAACGTTCGCTAAAAGTACCAGCTGTGAACGTTCGCTACAAGCACCAGCCGTGAACGTTCGCTACAAGTACCAGCTGTGAACGTTCGCTACAAGCACCAGCCGTGAACGTTCGCTAAAAGTACCAGCTGTGAACGTTCGCTACAAGTACCAGCCGTGAACGTTCGCTACAAGTACCAGCTGTGAACGTTCGCTACAAGCACCAGCCGTGAACGTTCGCTAAAAGTACCAGCTGTGAACGTTCGCTACAAGCACCAGCCGTGAACGTTCGCTACAAGTACCAGCTGTGAACGTTCGCTACAAGCACCAGCCGTGAACGTTCGCTACAAGCACCAGCCGTGAACGTTCGCTACAAGCACCAGCTGTGAACGTTCGCTACAAGCACCAGCCGTGAACGTTCGCTACAAGCACCAGCTGTGAACGTTCGCTACAAGCACCAGCCGTGAACGTTCGCTAAAAGTACCAGCTGTGAACGTTCGCTACAAGTACCAGCTGTGAACGTTCGCTACAAGTACCAGCCGTGAACGTTCGCTACAAGCACCAGCCGTGAACGTTCGCTACAAGTACCAGCTGTGAACGTTCGCTACAAGCACCAGCCGTGAACGTTCGCTAAAAGTACCAGCTGTGAACGTTCGCTACAAGCACCAGCCGTGAACGTTCGCTACAAGTACCAGCTGTGAACGTTCGCTACAAGCACCAGCCGTGAACGTTCGCTACAAGCACCAGCCGTGAACGTTCGCTACAAGCACCAGCCGTGAACGTTCGCTACAAGTACCAGCCGTGAACATTCGCTAAAAGTACCAGCTGTGAACGTTCGCTACAAGTACCAGCCGTGAACGTTCGCTACAAGCACCAGCCGTGAACGTTCGCTACAAGTACCAGCCGTGAACGTTTGCCACATGTACCAGCCGATAGTGTTTTCCACAAGTACCAGTCGTGAACGTTTGTCACAAGTACCTGCCGTTAGTGTTCTCCACAAGTACCAGTCGTGAACGTTTGTCACAAGTACCTGCCGTGAACGTTCGCCACAAATGCCAGCCGTGAACATTCGCTACAAGTACCAGTCGTGAACGTTTGTCACATGTACCAGCCGTGAACGTTCGCTATAAGCACCAGCCGTGAACATTCGCTACAAGTACCAGTCGTGAACGTTTGTCACGTGTACCAGCCGTGAACGTTCGCTATAAGCACCAGCCGTGAACGTTCGCTACAAGCACCAGCCGTGAACGTTCGCTACAAGTAGGCATTTCTTCTATGTGAATCCGTGCATGTCAGTAGCGTATAACTGCAGACGTCGTGAGAAAACTCGTAATTCATTGCTACTTTCAATTATTCTGAGTTAATTTCTCCAGGAAAGTGGTGAAAAACACTTGCAACAGTAGACATTTGTGCTCGCTTTGAATCGTATTTAATTTTACGTGTTCATTATACACACACACACATTGCAGTTTACTAAAGGCAATAATCAACTGCCACTGCCAAGTTACATTCAGTTATAGGTAGATAATATGACACATCAACCTATAACTGTACCCTGTACATAATAACCTCAAGCTGTGGGTAGATTCAAGATTGTTCTGCCCACGCAGTAATAAACTGGCGCCATATAACGAACTATCAACGATTTCTGCAAAATGATTTTTAACTCCTCGTGAAAAACGTCTACAAGCAATTTTTTATTTGTAATTTTAGTTGAGTTTAATTTGTTTTTTTTTTTTTAACAGAATTTTAAAGATAAATCTATTTAAAATGGTTTTTGTAAAAGTGTTGTGTGTATTTTAATAAGCCTGAGGAACACTCTTTGGGACAGTTTTCTACCTTTTTATATGCAATTAAATAAAATATTTTGTTTGTTCAACTAATTTTTAACTAGCTACAAAATAATTAAAATCTTTGGTATCTTCTATTAGCCTATAGCAAAATTCTTTTTTAGAAAATTTCATAATTAAATAGTAATTAAAATTAAGTTTTAGTTATTGTAGAAGTATAACTTATAAAGGTTTAGAATTTTTTTGCCTCTTGAATAATTAAACAGTTTATGAGTTTTGTCAGTAGTGCATCTTGTTGGATGAGTGTTCTTAAAATAATTTTCAAATTTTCCTCCAAAATAACTCTTTTATTTACCAGCACAGTATTTTCATTTCAAAGAAGACTTACATTTAAATTTCTTTTTAAGCTAAGTGCATAATAATTGTAATCAATAATTTCTTCGCCGTTACCCTCTCCACAACGGTGTCACCTGTGGCTGCCAAGTAGGCCCACTCGGCCTTCGGCCTGTCAACCCGTGACATTGTAGGTAGCCTTGCTTCCACATGTTGCCCAACTATGCCTACATTAAGGATTTTGTTTCATATTTAAGTGTTCATACTTCAAGTGTTTTTAAAACTAACAAAACATTTTGACATATATAAAACTCCTGTCGTTTTCAGGAGCTTGTTCTACCTTGTCCGAAATAACATACAATTTTATTATACTACTTAACTAACCCATGTTAACGTAGATAACCTTAAAACATACCTTTATAGATTACGATTGCCTTATTATAAAATTATCTCGTCTTACAAACTGTTTAAGGTACAAACAATTATGAAAAATTATACGAGTACAATACATAGGCAAAATAACACGTTATCAATCATCAATTCATAGCCAATATTATCAAATATAAAATTCAACTTATCGTATGAGTTGCCAACTCCAATATGTACGGAGGACCAGGTGGAACCACGAACCACTATTTACGGGGGGCCAGGAGGAGTCACGAACCATTATGTATAGGCGACAAGGAGTACACGAACCACTATGTACGGAAGACCAGGAGGAATCACGAATCACTATTTACGGGGGACCAGGAAAAACCACGAACCACTATGTACAGGAGATTAGGAGGAACCACAAACCACTATGTACAGGAGATTAGGAGGAACCACGAACCACTATGTACGGAGGACCAGGAGGAACCACGAACCACTATTTACGGGGGACCAGGAGGAGTCACGAACCATTATGTACAGGCAACCAGGAGGAACCACGAACCTCTATGTACGGGGGACCAGGAGGAATCACGTACCATTGTGTACAGGCGACCAGGAGGAACCACAAACCACTATGTATGGGAGACCAGGAGGAACCATGAACCACTATGTACAGGAGATTAGGAGGAACCACGAGCCTCTATGTACGGGGGATCAGGAGGAATCACGAAGCACCATGTACAGAGGACCAGGAGGAATCACGAACCATTATTACGAGTGACCAGAAGGATAAACGAACCACTAAGTACGGGGGACCAGGAGGAATCACGAACTATTTTGTATGGGCAACCAGGAGGAACCACTATGTATGGGCGACCAGGAGGAATCACGAACTACTATGTACGGGAGATCAGGAGGAACCACGAACCTCTATGTACGGGGGACCATGAGGAACCACGAACCTCAACGTACGAGGGACCATGAAGAAACCACGAACCACTATGTACGGGAGATCAGGAGGAACCACGAACCTTTATGTACGGGGGACCATGAGGAACCACGAACCTCTATGTACAGGGGACCACGAGGAAACCACGAACCACTATGTACGGGAGACAAGGAGGAGCCACAAACCTACATATATATATATGGAAAATAAAGGTACCCGATTTTGACGATTTTTTTAAAATTAGTCAATATTAATCTTACGAACACGAATCTATTGAAAATTGTCGGCGAGATAACAGATTTGTTATAAAAAATTTAAAAAAGAACAAACATTTTTACACAAATAAAACTATGTACATAACACTGATATGTTGTTGTTTTTCCACCTAATCACGAATATGACATCCATATCTAAGAAAAATAAACGCTAATATTTCACTAAAAAGGTTAGGTTATGTTATGTTAGGAGGTTAAGTTAGGTTAGATTAGTTTAGGATAAGTTAAGTTACTTTTACGCTCGATTAGGTTAGCAATATGTATTCATGGTCAACATATAGGTATACTAACCTAACTTAACCTGCCCTAACCCACGTTTTTGGTGAATATATCAGTTAATATTCGTCGTATGAATAATTTGATGCTATTTTCGTGTTCAGTAGAAAAATCTACGTAAGATTTACATAATATGTATAGCCTACATGGTTTTTATGTAAACGTGTTTTTTTTACACATTTCCGCAAAAAAAATGTCTATGGATTCGTGCTCGTGGGGATAATATTGAATGGCTAAAAAAATAATTAAAACTCTGTGGTATTTAATATTTATCAATAGCCTAATTATTTTTGTTGCTTATGTCTTAGTGACTAACGACGGCAAGACATACTGGGTACATACGAGTATACAGTGTAATAGACGATGGAGGCAAGGAGTGTAAGCGGTCTGAGTAGGAGTTGGGAAACGAGAGGGGAATTCACGTCCTACACACTTTCTCGCGGTATCATCAACCGCAGAAACCGCGCGGGACGGTAGATAGCGCGACTTCAAAATACAAATCTCTGATTTCCTTATTTATAAATAAAAGCTTGAGAGTATCAAAAATAAATAAACTAGGCTACTCTTACAAATTTAAATTTGTTAATGATTTTCAATTTTGCCTATATCTATCTATTTACTGAAAATAAAACATATTTTGTAGTGATAACTGAATAAAAGAAAAACAAAATGAGTGGTACGAAAACATGCCCTTGTGTGGTACCTACAGAGGTCATGAATCCACCCTCGAGCTCGCCGCCCCGCACACTGGCAGCCCTGTACCAGTCAATACCGGAACACATCTACACGCCAACTCTCCGGAACGCAACATCACACTAATTCTCTCCAGACATCGATTACAGCCTATAGAACATCGTTTAGTAAACAATTATTAACCTACTGACTAATTAAAACATTTATTATCTGTGAGCAGGTAAATTTTCCGTTATTATTTTTTTTCTCAGACGGTGTTAATTTACTATAGTCCAGCCGTTCTAACTTTACATCTGAGATTTGCGGACTAATCTGGAAAATCGACATAGGCAACGTCGGATCCAGACTGCCACAGCCCTCGTATAAATTTTACATCCGGTGGCTCACAATAAGGAATAATGTAGGAAGGTAAAATTTAATTTTTTTTAGTGGGAATCTTTTTAGTGTTTAACTGGGAAGTACTTTTTTACTGATTATAAATGTCAAAAAAAAACTAAGTCAATCGGACAATCTTTACTTATCAAAACTATCAGGTACTAGTTGTGCTTCATCTAGACTGGAAACAAATTAGCCGTGGGACAGGAAGGAGCCAAGCGCTCAAGATATACAATGTTGCAATGTTGTGCTCCCATCAGAGGTAAATTTAAAACGATTGGACTATGGTCTACGGCATTTGCTTACTTGAAACGATATTTGTTTGTTGTTTGACGTGATTATGACGTCAAACAATCACGTCAAAAACAACAAACATGTTTTTATTATTGTAATTTATTTCTTGTCTTTAACAATTAGAAAGTCACTAATAAAGTATTCAACTAATTTTGAAGACGCATTTTTACGCTGTTTAGTTGTTTTGCAGGAAAGATAGTTCTCCTCTTTTCATCCCCCCCCCCCCCAACACTTTATACATTATTTCGTTTGTTGTATCACATAATAAGGAGATATTCTATAGTTAGTTATACTTAATATCATAGATATCTATTAGGCAGTGCCCGATTTCTAAAATTAGAGGTTCCAGAACTGTTACCTATCGTGTGGGTGTGGGTGCCCTACCGCGGAAAAATTTTAAATTATGATTTCTCAAAACAACGTTAAATAAACTTTTTATTTAACTATGAAGTGAATAATAAATTGCAGTTTTGCTTGCATTGACATTGATTTAGAGTAAAACACATTTTTTAAAGAGAATTTATAATACATAACCGTACTAACAAAATCGATAAAAATCTAAATTTTAATTGAAGAAGCGTGCTGCTTTGCTTAAAAAATTATCAAAAACTTGATAATTTTGTTGTCATAATCCTACCTTTACCTCTCCTTGCTCTTGGCAACTAATGCATACTCGTGTCCAGACAAAGGCAAGGAATCAACATATTTATCTGGATGAAAACCCCGGAGATCCATTGATCTTTACAAACATCAGGCAAGATACTATTGCAAAATTCAGCTATGTCCTCCGTGGTGTGATGATGAGGTTCATCTGAGAGAAATCACGTTTTACATTCACTCGACGACGTGGCTTTAGAATTAACAGACTGTTTAATTGCGGAAAGACTCTCAGAGTATACACTCTGGAGAGAAGATGTATCTGGAGTGAATATAGTCTCGGAGTGAAGATAGTCTCGGAGTGAAGATAGTCTCTGGAGCGAAGATGTCTCTGGAATGAAGATAGGTCTCTGGAGTGAAGATAGTTTCTGGAGAGAAGATATTGTCGAGAGTGAAGATAATCTCTGGAGCGAAGATGTCTCTGGAATGAAGATAGTCTTTGGAGTGAAGATAGACTCGGAATCCTGTCAGTAATTAGAGTTATTTCAAACAAAATTACTGTGTGACACTACCTTTCTTCTTTTCATTTCCACAAACGTTATTGAGACATTTTGAGGCAAATCTTTCTCTTCCATTACTTTCATAGCATCAGCAACTTCAATGTCTTGTTCACTTAGAAGTCTAGTTGCAATGGGCTTTTTAAGTGCATCATACAGAACTTTCGAGTTCGAAGCTTTGATGCCCTTGTTATTCATTACCAACTCCTCCCTTACCCCCCCCCCTCCAAACCCTTAAGCATAAACGCATTCTTACTACCTATGTGTAAAGATGTACACTAGCTGTAATCTGTTTGTAACTGCCTCTGAGACATTCACTTCGACCATAAGATATAGACGTCTGTTTCTTCTTTCTCTGAGTTAGATGCCAATTCTAACCAGATAAATGTCCTTGAATTTACCATCTATATCATATCCTTTAGTACTGTTTTTATAACGAAACGTTACGATGTCACTTATTTAACAAGAAATGTCATGGCCTGTCTTAATTTAACAGAGGCTGTCGGCCATGTTGGTTTTAATCCTATAAGAACAATGTTATTTTCTAACCGTACTCTACATACGATCATGCGTATCGAAACTAAACAGTTATTTTTAAACGGATTTTTTCCAAACAAATTGCATTTGATCAAGAATGAAATTACACGTTGGAATTGCTTTGGAAATTCCAAATCAGTTTTATAGAACAAATATTTAGTTTGAAGTTTTTATTTTCACCTATTTTCTAACTTAGGCGTATGTTTTCAAAATATCAAAAGCAAATCCAATGCTCAATATAATAACATTTAAAATGACACCTTATACACAACTTTTGGTCAGTAAATAACGAAAAAATATGGATTCGCAAGTAATATTATTCTTTGGGGATTAAAACCAACAATAGTCTGCAGAGGCTAGCGGAGGCAGTCAGCCATATTGATTTTAGTCCTATAAGAACAATGTTATTTTCTAACAGGACATACGATCACGCGTATCCAAATAAAACAGTTATTTTTAATCGGATTTTCCCCACAAAAATTAAATTTGATCGAGAATGAAATTGCGTGTTGGAATTTTTTTTTGCGAATTCCTAATTTGTTTTATAGAAAAATTACTAAAAAGGTTTAATTTGAAGTTTTTATTTTCTCCTATTTTTTTAACTAGGCGTATGTATTCAAAATATAAAAAGCAAACCCAGTGCGAAATATGATAACGTTTAAAATGACACCTCATAAACAACATTTGGTAAAAAAAATAACGAAAAAATATGGATACGCAAATAACATAGTTCTTATGGGTTTAAAACCAACATGGCCGACAGCCTGTGCATACTCTTAAGTGTGTTTATAAAAATAAATATTTTTTCTAAGGACCACATTTTATTCTAATCCAATCCTGAAGCTACCATGGAAATGTCTTCCATGTGTGCGCTTTACTAATATGTACCTTGACTATATGTCATTTTGACTTTCTACCATCAGTGGTGTAGTGGCAAATGTTCCAGTTTGAGAACGCTATATATATGTAGACCTATATTTGACAAATTATAATGAAAGTCCTATTTATACGATATGTTAAAATGTTTACAATAGCTAAAGAGCATAAAATTGAATGTACCTGAACTCACGTAATAACACTTAGCCTTCAGGAATTTTTTGTTATTATGAAAAATTATAGGTAAATTAAAATAAAAGAAATAGTAACATAATTTTTATGAATTTAATTTATTATTTTACTATACATTTTATTAATAATTATTACGGAGGTTTACTATCATAACCTCATTCTTTTAAATTAAATATACTAGGGAACACCCCTGCACGCTTCGCGTGCCAACCCCTTTACTCGCTGCGCTCGTTACACATCGGCCTTCGGCCTCGGCATGTGACTTTTGACTACAAATAATAATATATTAACTATATAACGTAAAATCACAATATTACATTTATTTACAGTATATCACTAACACTATCTGCGTTGCTACATATTTATTAGTATAAACACCCAATAGTATTGTTTTGCCTATTTCAAACGTGCTCATTTCGTTTGTTTTTGTTTAATTGCTGAAGATTAATTAAATAACTGCATTAGATTACAATTGAAACCTTCAAGTTCGGTAAAGTGGAGCAGTAAGTCGAATGTGAACAAATCATGCTTAGAACCTTCCCTGGTTTAACATTATGGAAAAATCTTTTTTTTTTTTTTTTTTTTTTACAATTTTATTAACCGTTCAGCATGTTACAAAATGCTATACAGGCCAAGGTAGAATTAAGTGACAGAAAATGTTAGAAAAAGATAATAACAGAGAAATATAAGTATTGAGGTCAGCCATTCGGCACCTCAGGAACAGAGTTCAAAATGTTTAATATTAAACTTGCTTGATTAAAGCATGTTTATGGTAGTTCAAAAATGTCTTGAGGTAGCCGTGGTTTTAGGCGGAGCGTTCTGATGTTGGTCGGATGTCCTATGTTGAAGTGTTGTACACCACTTACAGATGGAAGTTTCTTAAATAATTGTTGAGTCGATTTTTTAATGAACTGATGAACGGGAACAATTCCAAGTTCATGATGAATCTAGGTATTACGCACATACCAAGGGCACTTCAGTATGAGTCGTAAAACTTTGTTTTGAAATACCTGTAGTTTCTTTAATGTTCTTTCTGAGGTAGTACCCCAAACTTGACAGCCGTACAACAAAAGTGGTCGTAGAATAGTTTTGTAAATAAGAAGGCCGTTTTTTACAGACAGAGATGATTTCTTGTTTATTAATGGAAATAATTTTGACAGTCTTCCATAAGCAAGGTTAAGTTTCTTATTTATGTGGAATTTCCAATTTAGTTTACGATCAAAATAAACACCTAAATATTTTATTGCTTGATCGGCAGGGTTCCAGGGTATTTCTTCATTTAAAATTGTGATATTTTGAGGTTCTAAAGGCCGACGTAGAGTGAAAATCTTTGCCTCGCTTTTGGTCGGGTTGATAGCTATCCTCCATTTTGAAAACCAAGTAACTACGCATTCCAAAGACTCTTGTACTCTTATGGTTGCAATTTCAATGTCATGATGACTAGAGTAAATAAGAGTATCATCAGCAAATGTAGCAATTTTGGCATTATTTGACGTAGGCAAATCGGATGTGTATATGTTAAATAGAAGAGGAGATAAAATTGCACCTTGGGGTACTCCAGCATTAACAGGTCTTACCGTAGATAGAACACCACCAATTTTGACTGAACATGTCCTATCTTTGAGGAAACTTCTTATAATTTTGAACATATAACAAGGGATCCCAGATTCTCTTAATTTAAACAATAAACCGTCGTGCCAAACACGATCAAACGCTTGAGCTATGTCTAAAAATACGGCAGTAGTGTGATTTTTGTTATCAAAGCCCTGAATAATGTCTTCTGATTCTCTTAACAGCTGGTGATTAGTAGAATGATGAGAACGAAATCCAAATTGGTGTGGTGGGATAAGAGAGGTAGTACTTACAAAAGCATCTAAGCGACTTTTAATAATTTTCTCAAATAATTTTGAAAGCGTGGGGAGAAGACTTATTGGACGGTAACTACTTACTTGAGATGAAGGCTTTACAGGTTTGTGGATCACAATGATTTGTGAATATTTCCATGATGTCGGGAAATATGAAATGCTAAAGCAAGCGTTGAAGAGGGATGCAAGGAAAGCAAGTCCTCTACGAGGCAAGTTACGCAGTACTATGTTAGGTATCCCATCATGACCAGGAGATTTTTTTGTTTTTAACGACTTCAAATGGTGAGAAATTTCAGATGGAGAAGTGTATTTCACTGGAAGTTCTACAGTATACCATGCTGAAGAAATCACTGAGGTAACATGATCAGAAAATTCCATATCTTGGATGTCTTCGTTTGGGCGGAATGTTGATTGATAAAAATCAGCTAACACATTGGCTTTTTCTGTCTTGCTGTTGTACACACACCCATTATATGTCAAGCTAGGGATCGGGGTGTTTTCCTTTAGGATACGTTTTGTAGCCAACCATAAGGAATTGTTGTCATTAGGAGATAGATTAGACAAATATTTGTTGTATGACTCGTATCGAAAGCGGTCTAATTCCCATTTAACGCACCTGTTTAATTGATTATACCTCCTACGTAAAGCAGGATTTCTTTGTAGTTGCCACAATCTTCTGCATTTGTTCTTCAGCCTGATAAGCGATAGAACATACTTCGGAGTTGGAGAATGAGTTCTTGCAGGCTGAAACGGGCGACTCGTTCCTTTATCTACCGAAACCCTAACAGAGTCCAAAAATGTATTGATAGCATCATCTATCTGTGCTGGAGTCGAAAGATGTTGCAATGGATCAAAATGATCTTGAAATGCTTCTTTAAATGTGTTCCAATATACCACCCCTTTGATTAATTTGTCATTAACGGGCTCAAGTACAGGCGGATCGTTAAAAGATATTAAGACTGGTAGATGGTCAGAATCGAGATCAATAATAGGGGTCATGTGTGTTGGATAAGGAACATTTTTTAATATACCAATGTCTAATATATCTGGTCTAACATTAGGATTGTAGGAATAATGTGTTGGTTCACTAGGGGCTACCACCGTAAGATTAGTGTCTAACGTTGCTGCTAGCAGCCTTCTGCCATTAGGATTGGTTACCTTACAGCCCCAAGCTTCATGTTTACAATTTAGATCTCCTAGTAGAATAGTAGGAGTATTATCTTGAAAGAGATTGTCAATATAGAATTTTGAAAATTTGTACCGTGGAGCATGGTAGGCAGAATATAAAACTAATTCATCGTTCTTTGTTTGTATTTTAATTCCAATTATTTCTAAATTGCCAATTTGTGGCAAATATAATGAATGGTGATATATATTTCTTTTGATCAGTATGGCTACACCACCTGATGCCCTTAGTGAATCTCTGTCAGCTCTGTATATAACGTAACCAGGAATTACGAATTTTTCGGTTGATATCAAATGTGTCTCTGTAACACAGGCAATGTCCACTTTATTTTGAGCAAGAAATACAATAAATGAAGAGCGTTTTACCTTCAAACCGTTTGCATTCCAATTTAGTATATTTAAATTATGAACGGCTTGTAAGTTAACAACCATTCTTAAAAATCGATGATATTAACTCTGAAATGAATGATTTAATTTGAGGAATATAAGGCTTAATTAGTGTTAATAAAGAATTAAATATTGGATGGAGGGAGTCATTTTCTGGTTGAACATGGCTTGAGTCAGTCATATTATTTACAGGACGTTTAGGCTGTGCACCGTTGACAACGCTAGCATAGTTGACATGTGGTGAGCGTATATTATCACCCTTTTGGTTTTTTGTAGTCAGAGCTCCTTCATTTGTTTTCAGCGGAGGAAAATTACTAAAAGTCGCATTAAATGTCTCAAAATTTTGAGTATTTTCTGATGTGAGAATATTTTTATTTTGTTTGGAACGTGATTTTAGGTTGAGGAAGTAGGGGCATCCCCGATAATTGGCTGTATGTGAATCACCACAGTTGACACATTGGACTGAATCTTCTTTCTTTTTGGAACACTCAGAATATAGATGGTTACCTGTGCACTTGACACATCGGGGTTGGAGTTTACAATAATTCTTAGTGTGTCCGAAGCGCTGGCAACGAGTGCACTGTGGGATGGACTTAGATTTACGTTTCAATTCAATTTGAATTTTAGAATGAAAAAGTAATTCAAGACCAAATATTTCATTTCCGATATATGAATCTTCCAGTTCAATAGCGCAAAGAGGCATAGGATATTTGTCTTTGTTGAATAGTCGTGAGACTTTTAACACTGGGTAGTGTTTAGACTTTAGCTCATTGTATATCTCTTCGTCAGATAAGGAAATAGGAATGTTCCTCATGATTACAGAAAGTCGCTTGTTATCAGGAGGGCAAAAGGAATGATATGGCACATTCACACTATCAAAATGCGCTGTCAATGCGCGGAAGTCGTCAGAGGTTGAAACGTTAATCTTAATAGAGGTACCTTTATTAACAGTGTAATAATCATGTTGTAAGACGTTGTCAAGGTCTGCAATCAATGCTTGGTAGTTGTTTGAGTCATGAAGGAAGATGGGTGGAATGTTTTGGGATTTAGGAGACGCAGTAATGTTATTGTCGTCGCTAGGAGTAGATATAGGTTCAAACCTATTTTGGATAACAGTTTTGTAACGTTGATTGGGAGGCTGGATACGAGATGAGGACGATTTGGATTTTCTATTTTTTACAGGTTCAAAGTCATTTATTGATAGGTTACCGGGATCAGTGTTACTTAAATCCATGGAATCAACTTTTACGTAATTAATTGGATCAGTTACAAACTTTTTACTTGGTGGATTAATGTTGTTGTCTTCTAGCGTGTGCTTCCCATTGTTGTTCACAGTAGTCACTCGAGGTAATGTAGAGGCATAATTATGGTCTAACGATGAGGTTAGGATTGCTGGTTTTACCACTAATGATGTTGTGTTCATTTAAATTGAAGACCGTTGATATATAACAGAAATCAAAATACGTAAATGAATCAAATTAATTAGTTGAAACGGTAAACAAGAAACAATATTTACTAAACTATTTAAAAAATCACGCACATAAATAGAAATAAACTCTACTGTAAGATCACAAAAGAGCTGTCCCCTGGAAAAATCTAACCACGAAACTGTGATCTAACCTTCTCAATATTACAAAGACACTTGTTTACATTCCAACAGCTGTTAAAACTTTTTGGAAATCATTATTTACATTTGAAAAGCCGTTACTTTACTAACCATTTAAATAGATCTCCAAGTTATTCTTGGAGAACGAACTTTGAGGGCTTCCCGTGCCCTTCAGGGTGAGCATATTGAAAAATTAAAACCTTATTGCACAACTACGAACAGAGTAAAATTTTTTGACACCTCAGCCGTTTAAATTGGTCAAGAAATAAGGGATGAGTTGCGTTGACAAAAAATGGCTTCACGTATAATATATTTGTGAATCCCTCTGGTCTGAGGAAGGTGAGCGTGGTTCACCGAAATCGATCACCATAATATTTGTGCATGTTGCACTTGTATTGTAATATATTTGTGCATTTTGTGTTTATATTGTAATATATTTGTGTTGTGTGACGTTTACTTTTACTGTGTATGTACCAACAAGTATTATGTTAATTAAAAAAAAAAATTAGAAGTATTATGTATAAGGATATTCAAAAAATTACAAAGGGAGAAATAAAAATATATCATCAACTGTTTATAAGCGGCTAATCTACAAATGTGCCTTCTTCTGCTTCTTCTTTTTTCTTTCTTCTGCTCTTGATGTTTAGCTCGTAGAGTTCTAATGTCATCCGCTGAGCGGTTCTGACGTAGTCCTACGGTTTCCATTTTTGGATATTTGAGCCATTCAACTTGATAAACATCAGCGCTTTTATACGTGCTTTAAAGTCAGTCTTGTTCTAGTTGGTGATATTATTATGTTCATTTGACTAAAACTCCGATCACACTCTGATAAACTGCAAGGAACCAGCTTAGACTAATTGATCAGTTGGTTTAAATCTTTTGGATTGACTATGCTGTCAATGCTTGATACCAAACAGCCGTTACTGTTATGAGGAATGGATATTCATCTCGTATATCCAAAAATGACCAATTTTGTTTATCTGCTAGTCAAGTTCATTAGCACACTTTACTAGTTCTCTGTGCTTTTCTGGTCATTTGCTATGAAGAGTGTATAGCTTATCAATAAAATTTTGAAAGTGGTTAACAACTCCTGCATAATTGATATGTTATTTAAGATCAACATCTATCTAGTTTACAGATATTTGTAAAGTATTGTTTTACTATTGACATAAATCATTCTATAAAAAATTAATCCTGAACAAAACTTTGGTTATTTTTTTACCTGCAGAAAACCAGTGTGGGAACGCCGTTCCCACGCGTTCCCGCTCCATTACACCACTGTCTACAATATGCGTTAGCATATAGAGAAAGTATTGTGATCGTAAAACAAATTTTTTACAATTTGGTCTGAAAATCCATTTCAGGGTCCCCTGAACCCAGAAAAGTGTTTTTTGTTTTCGAAAAACTGTTTAATGTCTGTCCGTATGTGTGTCTGTGCAGTTCACTGGCCACCAAACGAATGGATCAATTTTTATGAAATTTCGTGTGTAGGTGTATTTAGCCAATATCTCCAGACTATTTTTTCACTTTTTTGAAATTTTAGTTATTTTATTTTTATGGCCAAAAAACATATAAAAATTTAATTTTCTCAAAAATGGCTCTACCGATTTTGATTAAATTTTCAGAAAAGATATGAATTACAATTTAAAATATTTTAGTAAAAACCACATGTCTATAACTTGACTAGTTTTTTTAGTTGTGTCAAAAAACATATTTGGGAATCGAACTGGTAATTTTCAGTTTCGAATTTTTTTGTTTAATATGGGGGAAGGTTTGTGCCAATTCTTTGGAACCATTTATTTTCATTTTCGTATATATCTCGGTGGAGAAACCAAGTCACATGTATGACGAGCGATAATGACTAAAGCCTGACGACGTGCCTGGAAAGCGAGGCCTTGGGAGTCGTGGCCAAACAAGGAACGGCAGGTCTCCTTGGCATCCCCCTCCACCACACTTCAAAGGCACGTTTCGACCTACACTTTACATTCCCGTAATAACTGGTAACTAATTTGCCATCGGAGGAGAGCCATATGGCAAGCTTCAGATTTAGACATGACAAAACATTTTTTTCAATGTCATTACATTTTTAATCACATAGTAAGCATATCTAATGGTTTTACCAAACAACGACGTGCACTGAGCGATTATTGTTTTATTATTATGAAAATCAAAATTCATTATTCATATCTAAGACGTCAATCGTAGAGATATGGGCGAATATGAGGGGTGAACGAGTATGAATAGTGCAAATGAAGAGTGTAGTCATTGTTACTATCTGAGTTCTACTTAGCTCAGAAAGGACTATTTATTAATAGCCCAATAGCTAGGGCAACTATGGGACCTACAGCTTTACGTGGAATCCGAACCACGTAGTGTGGTCTGATTTTCAGCTAACTGACAAGTCTGACACTCAGTTCTCTTCCCTACAGAACATCCTAACTTTGACTACCATTCGGACACCCCAGACTTCTCTAGTAGTGTCCAAGTCGATGGCAACCATTGAGCGGACAACAAATATCACAAACTGATTTTTTTAAACATTGTCAGAGCAATAAAAAGACAGATTTTTCGATTTATAACTTTAGCCAGTACTAGTGGCGCAGTGTTGTCATCCAGGTGATCGGGGATAAAGTTTTGAGGATTGTAGGCGACAGGTTCTATTATCGGTAGGCCTACTCATAATACCGACATGGCATCCCCTCAATGGTTGCTATCGTCGAGGACACTACTATAGAAGTACGGGACTCCGTGTTGGATGGTAGTCAGTGTCCGAATGACGTGTAGAGGAGAGAACTAAGATTCAGGATAGCTGAAAATCAGATTAATACTACGTTGGTTCGGATTCCATGTAAAGCTGTGCGTCCTTTGGTTGCCCTGACTATAATGCTCTTACTATAATGAAGTGGCCCCAGACTAAAAAGGTTTTCTATTCTCTACTATTCATCATTCATACTCGCCTGAAAATACTCACAAAATCGTGTCGGCGTCTCATACCTGAATACTACGAATGTCTGTTGTCCTCGGTATTGTTTGTCTAGGTGGATGGGTGGGGAAGTTGGGCCGGAGAAACTTACGACCCACCCTTGTGTCGTGAATACTACGAGTGTATGTTGTCCTCGGTATTGTTTGTGTATGTGGATGAGTGGGGAAGTTGGGCCGGAGGGACTTACGACCCGCCCTTGTATCGTGAATAGGCCTACTACGAATGTCTGTTGTCCGCGGTATTGTTTGTCTAGATGGATGGGTGGGGATGTTGGGCCGGAGAGACTTACGACCCGCCCTTGTATCGTGAATACTACGAATGTCTGTTGTCCTCGGTATTGTTTGTGTAGATGGATGGGGGGGGGGAAGTTGGGCCGGAGAGACTTACGACCCGCCCTTGTATCGTGAATAGGCCTACTACGAATGTCTGTTGTCCTCGGTATTGTTTGTCTAGATGTATGGGTGGGGTTGTTGGGCTAGAGAGACTTACGACCCGCCATTGTGTCGTGAATACTACGAATGTCTGTTGTCCTCGGTATTGTTTGTCTAGATGGATGGGTGGGGAAGTTGGGCCGGAGAGCCTTACGACCCGCCCTTATATCGTGAATACTACGAATGTCAGTTGTCCTCGGTATTGTTTGTCTAGATGGATGGGTGGGGAAGTTGGGCCGGAGAGACTTACGACCCGCCCTTGTGTCGTGAATACTACGAATGTCTGTTGTCCTCGGTATTGTTTGTCTAGGTGGATGGGTGGGGAAGTTGGGCCGGAGAGACTTACGACCCGCCCTTGTGTCGTGAATACATAGGCCGAATGTAAAATATGCAGTCCCCTGTGTCATAAATACGTAGGACACTTGAATGAGTCAGTACATAGTTAGTTTTAAGCTGCACTTCTAATACGGTTCTACTTAATTGTTTACTTATCGTACCATCGTTCTGCAGAAATTGTTAATGTTGTAATTTAAAGGTACGGAAAAATACTTTCTCTATTATATGCTTTCTTTCTGCAGCCGCCTCTTTCGTTCTGCGACAATGTCGCCCTGTCGCACGTATTCTGCTTTGGGGATTGGATCTAAAATCAAGAAGTATTTATTTTTAATTATTCTGTTTACTAGGCTAAAATTGTTTACAATAAGTGACTTTTTACAAGAATTATCCACAATTATGCACAGTTTGACAAAAAATTGGTGACATAAATAATATTTTAAATAGTAATCCAACCACACAGAATTATCTGGGTCTTTTTAAATAATAATGGGTTTCACACATAATAAACTCATCAACTAGAATAACTACAAACAGTGGGTCTTGTAACGATCATATGTTCAGTAAGAATATGTTGATAATTAATTGCTTTAAAACACTTATTTTTTAGGTTTAACTGATTACTGTTTTATAGGTCTGTAGGCCTAGTATTTAAACTACGCTAATAGATTGACAGATACAAATTATACTGCTGAAAATAAGATTTCCAGTATTAAAATAGTTTTGGATTTTTAAAGTACTCATATTAAAATAAAATATAAGTAGAATGAATTCGGATCTTCTATATTTAATAGATGATGTTAATGTTCTATGACCAGATAGAATAGGTGTTATGATATGTTCTATGACCAGTTATTACATGCGTTAAACAATCTTTACAAGACCAAAAATAGTAATTCTACTCTACTAAAGGCAAAAAAAGTTTGTCATTGGATAATACCTTCCATTATAAAAGAAGAATCCTTTATAAAATTCGTAAAAGAATACCTAATGACACAGCGTTTAAAATGTATTATAACAGATTTTGTAGGGCCATTTTGGATGAAATAGATACATTAATGAATCTTCCATTGAAAACAGTAGATGTCGCAACAGTGAAAATGTGTAAACAAGCTTTTTTATAACTGGTTCTAGTAATAACAAAAGCGTGTTGAAGGTTGAATTAGACAATGGTGGACTGATAACGGACCCACTGACGGTCGCCCAACACACCAATGACAACCATAACCTGTGTTGTTCGCTTGCACTGTTCACGCAGGGGTCCCTCAGGGATCTGTACTATCTGCAACGTTATTATTAATTTTGGTTAATGAATAATGATCTTTTAAAACTTAACTTCCATGGAGAAATGTCTACTTTTGTTCATGATGTTGCAATTTTTTACTTGCAAGATAATGTAAATGTATTACAATACTAGTATTTAATTAAAATGATCTATTATTGCTACGGGCAAAATAAGATGCACGTGAATGTTGATAAAACAAAGTTTGTTAATTTTCACTTGACAAATTTTAACTTTCCACTTCCCCTGAAATTTCACTCCCAGAACTGTAACACACTAGCGGATCTATGTGATTGTCAAGTAATCGAAAAATGAATCAAGTATTACATATTAAGGAGTTGTACTTGATCAAAGACATTCATGGGAAAATAATATTATTAAATTAAACAATAAAATTATATCACCAATTAGAACACTATTTTTTACATAATTTTTGTCATATGTCCTTATTTAGAACTTATATTTCATTAATTCATTCTGGATTACAGTGTAGTTTAATATCTTTTGGAGGCACACACAAAGGATAAATTAAGGACCTCACAATCACAAAATTATACTTTACGTGTAATCTTAAAAAAAACGAAAAACATAAAAGAGAATCATCATTTCTGTTATACATTTATTTGTTTTTAAAGTCATAAAAATGTTTTGTTTTTTTTTAGAAGAGGTAATAGAGGTAATTAATTGATCATTCCTCCATTCTAAAGGGGATTACATAAGGTAGTACTAGGTACTCTCGCATACACTATAACCTAAATGTTAAACATTAATTGGTGATCAGTAGACCAGGAAACGTACTTACACCATTGTTACGTGCAGTGCGTGTTTGTTAGTGTAACATATAACAAAATAATCTTTTAGGCTCATACTTCAACGTGCTTTAAATGTACCTGAGCTTCTAGACTATTTAACGCAACGAGCAAGGTTAATTTCCGTGAAAACACTCATTAACGTAGTTTATAATGTTATCTGGTATCCTTGCATCTTTGAAACACGCAACTGGTATCCTGGAGTGTCCGAACACCCCATTTTAAAAATGTACAAAAGGAGTATAAAACAGTTACAATATTCTATAAAAACATATAATATATATTGACATTTGTATAAATTACTATCGATAAAAAGTATGAATTAAAACAACTTTAAATGTTAAAAAAAATGAAAAATCACTAATGAATTTGAAATTAAAATACAGACTTTTACCAAAAATTGTTTTCTGAATTTTACTTTAAAGTATTTTAGGACTACATAAAATGAAATATATATAACTTCATAAAAGGTAATTAAGATGTTTAACTTAAAATGAAAATCCACCCCCACCCAAAAGCAGTATAAAATTCTAAATAAACTGTCCATAAAATTATGTATAGGCTATTTTAAAATTTAGGTTTTAAGTTTCATATAATTTATATTCTGTCAACACAACAAATCAAAAACTTAACCTTCATTTAATTCACAGACAATTATGCTTATAGAATGACCTTTGCACACATTATTATTGCAATTAATGCAAATTGTTTTAATTTTTTGTCTGTAAACCTAGAAACAGACATTTTCTTTTGACTAACGTAAATGGTATCCTGGGATGTGTCAGCACCCCAAAAGCTTATATCTCAAAAGGGGAGCAAGTTATAGTTTATTTTAACTTCAATGTCTGTTTACGTTTTTTCTTCTAGAAGGATACGTGACATATGACAAAAAACGAATTGACTTATGAAAATTGAAAAAGTTTAATTCGTGTGGTGTTGAAACACCCCAAGATACCAGTTAAGGGTTAAAAATATTGGTATTGAATTCTCAAAGGTAAAATATTAAACAAACGATTAATCTACATGACATTATTTTATCATTAATCAGCATTTGAGTGTTAATTATTGAAACTATACTGTTTATAAATTTAAGCTTTTAAAGCATGTTTTAAACTCGCAAATGAGGTCTATTAGAGTTGAAAAAAGAACAATAGCGGCACTGTAACAAAACGCTAGATAAGAAATATTGATAATGCCTAAAATTGTAAAATATTAATTATTGCTCTCGATCCCTCGTTATATGTAGACGTTTGATCAACAGAATCGGTTCGTCTGTAAAACGGCCTTCATTTTGATTCCTTATACGCAGAATCAAACATGATGAGAATGAGGAATCAAACATTCCTCACTGCTCATAAGCAGAACAGTATGAGCAGCGAGGAAATAACCATGTAAACTAGCATTTAAAAAAACTATGTTAATATTTCGTAAAATGTTCTTCCTGACAAATTTTATCGGTAATCGTCCTGTTTGCAGACCGCCTTCCGACCCCCCCCCCTCAACCAGATAAAAAATACATTAGCTAACTAATCTGACCGGTTGTTGGTAGTTAGTGGCTGAACTGAAACAACGGGGAATTGTCCATCCTATTTATAAATCTAAGGCCTTTAGTCATCTGGAAACGTGCCATACGTTTTTTAGAACTAAAACCAGTTGTACACATGTGCTTTTATGATGTCTAGAACCACATGTCACATGTCGATTGAGTCTAAAACTGTCAGGCCACACAGATTGTAGTCGGGTAGTGGAATAAAGGAAATGAAATAGACTCTAATTCACTAATATTTAAGGTTTTATACACCAATAGTGTCATGTTTTTGGAGTAATTTACACAATGTAATATATGAAGTGCCTACATAACTCAAGTAACTTATTGTTCATCTGGTGAGTTGAATCATATATTCATCATTATAGGTAAAAAGTTGCCAAATATTATTTTATCCACCTTCTTCAATTAATTGAATTTTAAACATAGTGAACTTCTCAGGATTAAGGTTTTGCTTCGCACCTCCAATAGTTATAAAACAAAGAACATTTTTAATTTTTCAATATTAATCTTGGATTTATCTTTTATTATACGCAGAGACAACTAATTTTCTGTGTTGGTAGTTGAGCTTTAATACTCTTATCTTATCCTATTGTACACTGATAAAGAAATAAGTACTGGACACCTTGCAACGCAAGGAAGAGAGGAGTCAAAGAGTGAGAGGGTAATTTTGGTTTGGTTTACTGATGTTACTATTTTAACTTGAATGTAAACCAATGTTCAATACGTACATTACTTTTTTATTAGCATTTCTTTATTTGAGAGTTTTGAGTATTTATGTAATATTCAAAATATTAACTCAAAATTAACTAAGAAGCAGCATTTCGACGTCCATTTTTTTCTAACAATTTCCTGTACATTTCTGAACGGGAAAGCTTGCATCTCCAAAGATGGTTATCTAAATCCACATGTTACTTAACGTAAAAATAATTTAATACCCTTCCAAAACAAAGTGTACATTTATTTTTATCAAGTGTCCCTTTATCTCCTTTTCATTTCAATCCTACAGTACTGACAATAAAAGTGATTTGAATTTCTAAACAATGATCATCAGAAAAAAATGAGTTCTAAGGAATCATTGGCATTTTAAACCACCGTCATTTGAAATGTTAATATGATTTTGTGGAAAATTATATTGAAATCATGTTATTATATGAATGAATGAAAATGGTAATATACAGTGTTTTAGAATTTGATCAAGAAACCATTGGTTGGTTTCCAAACCTGAGTTCCGATTAAAATTAATTAAAAGATTAGCATGGTTGTTAGATGGAGATATGACACAAGTCTCTAAACATCCTCCATGCCAACAAGATTACGGTCTCAGCCACGACGAAAACTCTTTTTGTCGTAAATTGCCCGGAAAGCGCATATTTACAGCAACACTGCATCTATATAATAATTACGAAGAAGAGATTTAGCTCCCACATTTACATCTGACGAATTAGTGCCTTCCTGTACCTAGAGCGCCGAGCGGTAGTGATCGAGCGGACCAAAGAAAGGAAGGAACGTGGGAACATTATACTTTACTCAACACGAAACAAGACTTGCAGTGGAGAGGACAGAAGAGAAGTTAGAGAAGCGGTTTCTCTATGTAAGTGGCAGTGACCGTCGACTCTACTGCCCTGTCCTTAGGAGGCGGTGTCTGTTTGCTGTGTCAATCAATTAGTCGAAAAGGTGAAAAAAGGAAATAAGAACTATGAAATTAACTGTCACCGTTAATCTTTCTTCTCTGTTTTTATTACCTAGTTTTTCGATTTAATTGGTAAAGAAATTGGTAAATGGTAGAAGAGAAAAGGAGTTTCTTCATTCATTGTCTGTTCCTAGTGATTATTGGAGCATAAATAAATAGGTTCTTTTCTAGTCAGTGCAGAGTGCAATAGTGATGGTGTATTGTCGTTCTTAGGAGTACATAACAACCTGGATAGAGAAGATTTATTGCAATTTTGTTTTACTTGGTAAATGGAAATCTTAGATTCAGGTAAGAACCAAATATTAAAACCTATGAGTAATAGACCCTTTAGTGCATTTCATTTTAAATTGCAGAAACATTTGGTTATTGATGTTGCTCTTTAGAACAGGCTAGGCCTAATAAATAGCCCTAGTAGGCTATTTGAATTTCCATTAAAGAATTTAGCTCTCAATAATAGTAGTGACTGGCCAAAATTACCTAGGCCTTTAAGTGTATTGAGCTCATAAGTCCAAGGGATCACAATTGGTCAGATCAGCTAATCAGTCGCACCCTCACCATTACATTTTGATAGACGTATGTAGGCGTACCTCGGTAGCCTTTTTCACTAAAGTTGTGGTGGTAGTATATATTAGATTAAGGAAGCAAAATGGCTGTATAAGTCTTGAATAACATCGGCTAGGCATAGGCCTAGTAATTACCCAAATGCTGTTTACTTTTGCCTATCCCCGTTTATTTAGGTATTTAAACCTCTCATCCATTTGGATGATTTTTTTCATTCAACATTTTGTTATGCTAAGTACGATTATAGGCCTAGACTAAAAAAATGGGTTTTCAATAAATTTTTAGTTTCAGCTGACAATTTGTGCAAACTGTGTTTGCCAGCTAATTGTTAGTGGGAATGCCACTCCCTCTTTCTTGGAGACTTGGCAGGAAGGTCAAAAATTCTGCACACATAGTTATCTTGAATACCTACCCTTCCCATGGTCAAAGCCCTATCCAGGTCTCAAGTCTGTTTATTGGCCTACCTGGAATCATACTTCTTCCTTCCCAGAATAGTATTTCCTTATTTCCAGATATTATTATACGTGTTCCAAAGCAATAAAAATTAGTTAAGTAAAAATCCTACACATGTGTTCCATAACGTCAATACTGCTTTGAGCCTATTTTAGACATTAAGTTCCAGAACGCCATTAAGCCCCTACTCTTTTCATACATTTATTCCATGCTCCTGAAAGGGTTAAGCATATTAAGGCTTGTTGGGATTAGGTTCCATCTGTTAGTTTTGTGACATTATGTTGTGCTAGGCTAAATGACATGTTTTGCTAAGTTCAGTTTTTCGTAGTTTACAGTAGTTGGTAGTTTACCATTTTAATGTACAGCTATGAGTTGAATGTACAAAATTAGCTAAACATTTGCAATGACCACGCCATTCCCTGTAATAGAGTTTTCACACAATACGTTAAGATAATCTTAAATCTCAGTACTTTTCTGTTGTAGCATGCTTAGTAGTTTTATGATTCATTCGCTAAACCCTAACCATATTTGTGATCTTGAAAAAATTGTGCCAGAAATAATATTGCTTCTCACCTTCACATATTCTATTGCCCAACAATAAATCAGATATCTCAATCTAATAAATCCACAAATCTGATATGCTATAGGCCTATAAAATACAAAAATTTAATTAAATAAGTTTAATAGGGTTCTAAAAGATCTGTTTTTAGAAATCTGCAGAAAGTTATTAGTCTTATAGATGCCTTTTTTATTGTACGAGAAATAGTCCTTTATACTTTTTATTGTAGCCTGACTTACTTAATGAAAAAGAAAAGAAAAAAAGAATATAATTATTATAATTTTGATCAGTAACAATGGTTTGCAAACTGTGCAGAATTTGATTCTGATAACAAATATGGTTAGGGATTTATAGTCAGAATAAAATAAAGCTCTTGTAAGGCAGAATGGGAAGTGACAAAAAAATGCCGGTTGGGGTGCTACAATTGTGAGAGAATTTGTAAATTACATTATATATAAATGTTATGTCTACACTGTCATTTTGCGTGATTAACCTCAAATTATGCGTCTCTTACTGATATCATATTATAATACTTACATCGTTGTTGTTTAAAACTTTGTTAATTTTTTAGTTAAAAGTACATAGCCACAGTGTCCTTTCTAACAAATACAATGTACAACAGCTTAATAAGAGTTTATACAATTTTAATTGTCAGAAACTTAAAAATAGCGTAATAATTGCTTTCTGAATCTGTAGTAGAAGCATCTTAATTATTGCTGATACTGGGTGTTTGATGCTGGTTTTTCATGTTATAATCAGCTTCATTGGCCTATAAATTTTGTAGTTAAAAAAAAGTGATTTGCTTTTTTAAACATGAATTCTGCTAAGTGCTATGTGTCCTTAAAAATGGTGTTTTTTGTTGTTGTATTCGGATATTTTTGAACACATTTCTTACCATTTATAGTAGGGGCCATCCCTAAATTACTTAATGCCTGAAGGGGAGGGGTTTTTTGGCAGCGTTAAAACTATTAAACCTCAGAAATTTGATTAAATTCATTTTAAATATTTTATTGTTTTTCACTAAAATACATCATTTTGAAAATATATTAATGTTAGATATATTCTCCTTCCCCCCCATTAAAAAAATAAACAGAAAGAAGTCTAAACAATGACTTAATGATAAATTAAATAAATTAAAATATGCATGAAAGTGGTGGACAGAAATTAGACTTGGGAGAGAGTTGGTGACAGCGTTACATAATTTTTCAGGAGGGGTTTAATATTACCATTGCAAGTCCGTTATATGGGAGGTGGGGTCTGAAAAGGCTGATTTTAGCGTTAGGCTACGTAATTTAGGGATGGCCTCCTAAATGGTTGTTGGTCAAAGTCAATGCCTAACCTAACAACACTCATTACATATATACCACAGCTATAGAAAAATAACACTATGTTTTCATTTAATTAGCCTTTGTTTTAAATAAATGGGAATCACGTTAGCTTTCTACAGGCATGTTAATTTTCGAAACTTAACCAAACATTTCATGGTTGTCATCAAGACTGATCATTGTCCTTGGTAGTCTGCATGCTTCACTGTAACGATCTTCGAAAGCGAATATAAGGATAATTTATGTTTCTAACTACAAAAAATGCATAAATTGTTTTTATATTAAAGTTGTTATTCATTGTTATACCATAGAAATATTTGTGACTGACAGTTGCACCAAATAATCATAAAAACTCATAGGCTATGGTCTAAAATAAGTTATAACTTTTTCAAATATAATTTTTATAAAGAATACTGTAGTTTATAAATATTTTTCCAAAATAGCAAAGCTGGTTTATATGAAATAACTGGTGTTTTGCGTGAAGAAATCATTTTATTACTAAATTTAGTTATCAGGTAACCGCATTATGACAAAATGTAATAACTTAAGCGTACTACTTAAGGTATCATTCGGCAGTTATTTGTAAACATTGATCTTGATGTCATTGTTATGTTACAGTTGTGATGACTGTAATGGCAGTATCTATAAATGAAATATGTGAGAATACTAAACTAGCGAGAGAAATGGCACTGATGGGCAACTACGAAACATCTGCCGTTTACTATCAAGGAGTGATTCAAAACATCCAGAAATTGCTTATTTCAATTGCGGACCATACCAGGAAAGCTAAATGGCAACAGGTTATATTGCTATGAAATATTTGTTTCATTATTAAGTTACTTTTGAGTAAAATAGTTATCTTTGTTTTGGAAATGGGCCCCTCCACAGAGAGAAAGAGACAAAGGTCGCTTCCTTATGGCAGCAGTAAACACCTCAGGGGCCGTCCTAAAATACGTAATGCCTTTAGGGGGAGGAGGTTTTCAGCAGCATTATACACCATTACGGGAGAGTGTGGGGGGTTTATACACAGCTAACTATTAAATCTCAACATTTTCTTTGAATTCATTGATCAAATTGAACCGCTTTTCCAAAAATATAAGATTTTTTAAAAAGATTTTAAAGTTAGTAATATATTCTCCCCCCCCCCCATTAAAACAAAATCAAAACAATGACTGTCATAAATCATAATCAGCAAGAAAATAGTGATGATAAATATTGGAGGGGGGTTGGTGACAGCGTTACATAATTATTTAGGGGGGTTAGGTATTAGCGTTAAAAGTCTGTTACACAGGGAGAGATGGGGGGAAGTAGTTGTATTGTTATTTTACACCTCTTTGACTGTCTTGAGTTATCATGCAATTGATAAATGTATTGTTAATAATACTTTGAATTTAATGATGAAGGCTAGCCATAAAGCATCAGCAAAAATACACGAGAAGCAAAGTCTACCAACACACAGGAAAACGTAAAGTTTCAAATCAATACACAAATATTCAGCTCATGTATCAGGTACAAGCAGTACTGAAATTTCCTGGGTGAGCAGATTTGTTTTGTCTGGTAAATTTGCTGATACCTCCTATCTCTCTACTATATTAATTTCTGCTCTAGTATCCTACTTAATCTCTAATACTTTTATTAGTATTTGCATACAAATTGAGATGCTTTGTTTGGTAATGAGAATGTCAACCATTCATAATGATGATCCTGTACACAGTTGGACTGGAGACTGGGTACACAGTGGTTTCTACCCATGATTCTGATTGACTTGTTAAAGTTTTATTTTGCTAATTTACTTATCTTGGTTATTTGTTAATGTAGATTCAAAAACAAGTGGTTATTGAATATGAACAACTAACAGCTGTTACAAATACTCTTCAAATGTTCAGGCTGGGAACACACATTGACCGCCCAATTGGTAAGTAGAAAAACTCGCTAATTTAGTTAAGTAATTTTTTAGCCATATTTTTAAAAACATACCCATCCCTCCAAAAACAAAGTAGATAAAACACTGTTATTTTTAGGGAGTATGAATCGTTGTAGTTTATGTGTATGAAGAAAATTGAACGATGAAAAGTGTACTGTTACTGAACTTGTAACTAAATTCTTGGTTATAATATGATCTTTAATCCTTTCCACTCGATTATTTTTTTACCTGTTTACCTCCTCGTAATATTATGACATATTTTCGGTAGTAAGAATTGGTTCAGTATTTGTGAGGTTTAGGCAATAATTAAAATGTTATGAAATGAATTTAAACACTTAAATGTATATTTCATGTGATAGAATGGAAAGAAAACAAAAGTTAACTAAAAAGTTTTTTGTAATATGATATATGGTATCCTTCAAATATTATATATCACCATCATCACTATTTACAGTTTGGCCTACTTACAACACTGTCACTTTCTTATATATTTTCTAATGTTGGAAGAATTATTTCATCATTACTAACACTAGTTTATCTTCACTTGATTCACCATCTGATAAATCACGTTGTAATTTTTATATTACTTCAGCATCCGTAAGATTTGGATGCTGTCTACAACCGATATTTTTACTCTACTGTCAAGTGTCAACTAACGAAACATCAAACTGAAGGTTAGAATAAACAAGAAAGAATAACAATAACATCACGTGACATTCCATTTGTAGTTCATTTAGTTTCCGAACGATAGCAGCACGAATTGGGAACAACGATAACTAAACAAAACATGCGTCATTGCAATGTTGGACGCTGTCCGACATACAAATGGAACGGCTAAATTACGATGTCGGACAGCGTCTGACATACGAGTGGAAAGGGTTAAAGAAATGTAAACATGGTAAATACATACAGTCATAGTAAAATAAGTGCATAAAGGTTTCATTGGAAACCAAACAAAACACCCAATAATAAATAAAATTATATTTACAAAGATTGTCTTAGGATAAATTTTGATAAACCAGTAGTAACCTCACAATTTTCAGCTGTATACCATATAGTAGCTTACGTTTCACTCTCTGCTACTGACACATGTGAAAGTATAGTCCTCTATATATGTCAGATAAGTCTACTAGATTCATCGTTTAGACATTTAACTTTTAATACAAATTTAATCATTTGTCTTGAGATTTGAATTTTTTTTAATTACTTCTTTTGCAACTTGTCTGTCTTTTAGAGCTCTAAAGTTCTTTAGTGTCAATCTGAACACAATTGAATATTTTTCTGACCTGGTAAAGTGATCTTGCAGGAAGTTTTGTGTTGTAGGCTCAATGATCAGAAACTCCAACTCCTCTTTTATGGAAGAGCCAACACGAGATGCAGCCTTATGGTTTGGTACTCCAAGAGACCCTGATATTTGGCCTCCGCCAGAAAGAGATCCTGATGTTTGGCCACCCCCTACACCGGCTGATCACCGGTACGATAAAAAAATTATTTAAGTAATTAATCTTTCATAATTGCCCATTTAACCTTACACGTGCATTGGTATTGGCTCATCCGCCCACTCTTATACATGCAGTGGTATTGGACCATCTACTCACTCACCCACACATAAAGTGGTATTGGCCCATCTACTCACCTACCCACACATTCAGTGGTATTGGCCATCTACCCACCCACCTACACACATATATATAGAGGTGGTATTATGTATAAAAGTAAACATAACAGCAAGTATAAAATTCTTAAGTAGCAAGTAAACATCTGTATTAGTTTACAATATAATTATTAAGTTAACGTTGTTTATGTCATAGGAATAATCTTCAAGTCAGACCAACAAGGGGCCAACAGAAAAAACCTGACTCCTCGCGATCTTTTAATAAAAATCAGAAGACTTCGACATTGTCAAGAAAAAGTGAAATAAAAAGTGGACTAAGGAGGAATACAGACCAAAAAGCACCATCATCTGCTGTTAAAAAAGAAAGTAATGGAAACATAATTAATGTAAGTAATGTCATGAGGAATATTTCAGCTTAAGCAGAATTTTATATATTCATACAATCATAAATTATTGACTTTAGTGACTGAAGAAGGGGCCAGTGGCTCCGAAATATTTCACTAAACAATTCTTTGTGATGTGATTGTGTCTCTATCTACATTGTATCAGTTTACCAGGTATGCTGCTTTCCTTTCCTTTTGTTACTTTTTAATGAATCAGCCATTGATGATAAGATGTATGAGTTGTAGCTTAAATGCAAACATAGTACAATTATATTAGGCTCACAGTTATTGTGTGATGCCTATTTTCATTATCTTTTGCGTGTATCACACTAGTATTGTATTCATCCATATCAAGTAATTTATTTACATTATCATTCAAACGTCTTTTCACTGTTTGAAATGTTACTTAGCATTGCCGGCGTGGTGGCTAAGGCTTTGGACTGTGGAGGGCAGGGCCAAGGTTCGAATCCCCACTGAGCCAACGGTCGGTACTTTACTAGTTGAATAAAGTTGACGAAGAAGCCTGTAGGCCCATGACAACTGGCAAGTGAATTAAAAAAATAAACATTCATGGGATACATTATTTATGGAAACTACTGCATTAGGACAAAGATGAGACTCCTCGTTTTTGAGAGTTGCATAACAATGTATTTAGTGTTTATGATATAATATGTTACATATTTTGCAACAAAGCAAACCATCGATCAATTGTTTGGACATATATTACTGATCAACACGTTGAAGTTTTGATTAATCACCAATATTATTAACAGAACAACCACAGGCTAATTTTAGGGCACTATGTTGAGGATTTTAGTAAAAAAACTTGAAGGAAAGGAAAGCAGCATACCTGGTAAAACTGTAGATAGAAATATACTCGGCACTTCAAAAAAACAGAACTGGTTAGTGAAATATTTCAAGGCCACTAGTCCCTTATTCAATCATTTAAAGTAAGTGAATGAGGTGTTGCCAACTGTAGAGCACTTGAACACTGAAATGTCTTTACACTTCTATTTTAAAATATAACAATGTTTATGTTTTCATGTTGCTGCTTAGGAGAGAGGAGTAGCTGGGTTTACCTTAGGTTTAAGTGGGTCTCTAGATTTTGTAATCCATTGATGTGCAATTTCCATTCTTCTAAGTTGAGAGCTATTCCAGTTTTCAAGGAGTGCTCTAATTACTTTTACAGTGAAACATTTAATAAAAATTATGATTGTGGCTCATTCTGAAGGGTGAAACTAGTTTTTCAGCATTCTTGACTTTGCACTTATACCTGTGTTCATTCATACGTCTGCGGAGAGTTTCCGTGGTTAGGCTTTTATATTGAGATAGGTAGAAATTACACTGTGATGCCAGTCACAGGATAATAACTAGTAATTTTTTATTGAACAAAGGTGGCAGAGCTGATAAATGTAGAGGCTGGTTTATGGATAGTACATATTCTTTATTTTATTGTATGGAAAAGAGCCCTTAGCCATAAATGATGGGCTAAGAGATTAGGTCGGATCAGGTAATTTAGGGTGTGCTAAAATCTGTTTTAGATTTTTGGACTGCTTGAAAGTAACAGTGCGAGGTTTGTATAGAAGGTTTTTAGTGTGCGGTTAGGCGGTAACAATATTGAAACCATCTTTGACCAGTCAGCTGATGATGTTGGTAAATGTATTTTCCGGTGTGAACTGGCAACTTGTAATCCAAATTTAGGATTAATTAGTAGTTGATTCAACACATGTATAAAAGAAGACTGAAATTAAAATGTGCTGAGGTTGAAGTGAGGAATTCTTAAAATGAATAATTGAATCGAGGCCGGAATTATTAGGTAGTATTAATCAAAATATTTGGCCTTATCAATATTGTAAAGTAAATTAAATAATTATCTAGTGTGTACAGTGGGTTTTTTCTTGGTATTATTTTTGCTATTTATTTTAGGCTGAGAAAGATAATAAAGAAAAAGAAGAAAACAGAGAGCTACAAGAAAAACCTGAAGAAAGAAAATTTGATTCGGCTGGATATGACCATGACCTTTGTGAAATGTTAGGTAAGTTCTAATTTCATATTTGCTGACTAAGTTTACTGGGTTAGTTTTGATGCCAAATTTCATTTGATTCTCTTTACTACGAGAATTTCAAAACTTAGTTGAGGTTTACTCAATATCAAAATCAGTTTTGTTGATTAACAAAAACAAAGAAGTTAAATTTGTACCCAACCTAAAATCTTAAAATACGGTACATGCTTTATTTTATTTCATGTTTCTTTACAGAATAAATAAGCTTTTATATAGTTGTAGGTGTTACAAAAATTTAATATAGATAATAATTTATAAACAATAAAAATAAATAAACTCTCATCACTAAAATAGTAAAACTTAATGTGGATATATTCCGATTTAATACCAAAAATCATTGTCAACCCATCTTAGATTTTAGATGTTAAATCAAAATGTATCCAGAGTAAGTTTTATTATTTTAGCGATGAGAAGCTTATTTATTTTTTAATGTTTATTAATGTATTACACCATAAGGAAAAGTACATACTTTAAAGAATTATAGATAATAATGTTTCATAGTAGAGAAAATGTCATTTATAGGTTTTGTACGGAAAGGCAGACTATTTTAACCCTAGATTTGAGGTATGTTGCATCAAATGTATCAATTCTGATTAATGTCTTGAAATGTGCAAGTCGGACTTGAACTTGCAGATCTAGATTAAGTAAGTCTTGTGAATTTTAAAGTTAATGAAACTCACTTTGTGCGTGTAGACAACACAGTATACTTATTGTACGACTTTTCCTGGCGTAATTTGGATTTGTTCTTTTAACATGGTGTTGCAGTGTATTTATTGAAGCATTATTTATTATGATAAAAGTATGTATGATTTACTTTTTTAAAGATTAAAAATACTGCTGAATGATGTTATTCACTTTTAGCTTTTTCAAAACAAAATTTAAAAAACTGTTATGAGGTTCTTTTATAACAATCTGAAAGCAATTCAGGTAATCGGTGATTCGGATAGTTGGAGTTTGGATAAGTAACTTGGTTTGGATAAGTAAAAGAGTTGGGGTCTCTGTAACTAGACACCAATTATTCTTTCTGTCTCGTGTTGAAAATGCTGATACCAATTAATATCAGCAAACTTACCTTAGAAGACAAGTTCACTAACATCAGAGTAGTAGTAAAACACAAAATAAACAATCTCACAAATTTTCAATGCCACTGGCACTTTCTTCAGGTGAGTAGAGAGAGAGAGAGACTGACATGGCTTCCACTATTGCTGGGTAGGTGGTTGGGGTGGGGGTGTTTAGTGGGAGTGTTTCGTACATCCATAGAGCAACAGTAAATGAAGTTTGCTGATAGGGAAGGGGTTGAGGGGAAGTGGTCTATCTTATGTTCAGATTAGGTGGGTCGCGGGATTTTGTTATCCATTGGTGTGCTAATTCCATCCTTCGGAGTTGGGAACTATTGGCATGGGAAGGAAGGGATCTGATTACTTTAGTGGTGTAACACTGATCAAAATTTTGGTTATGGAGAAGAGTATAGCGACAGGTTTTTCAGGAATTGGACTTTGCAATCATGTCTATGGCCATTCATGCGTTTTCGAGGGTTTCACTGGTAAGGCCGATATATTGGGCAGGACAGTGCTGGCACTGGAGTTGATAAATTAGACTGGTGGAGGTAGTGGAGCTGGTAAAAGATGTGACTGTGAGATGAATAGGGCAGGTTTTGCAAGATTTTTTGTTACAAGGATTATAACCGGGTGGTTGCTGGTCTTAAGGACAGGTCAGGATGTCGGGATCAGGTAACTTAGGATGGATTAGGATTTGGCAGAGGTTTTTGTTTTGTCTGAAAGTCACAGTAGGAGGTTTTTGAAGTAGATCTTTGGTGTGGGGGGAAGCTTTTAAGATGTTGAAGCCATCTTTTAGGATTTGGTTGAGTTTATGTAGGCCATGGTGGTAATTAGTGACAAGGTGTAAGCATTGGGAACTACTTCTGATTTGGGACTGGGCTAAATGGATTTGGTTTTTAATAAATTTGGTAGGGTAACCTCTCTTTTGGAAAGCACTGACAAGTTGGTTATTGTATTTATTTAGGTTTCTGGGAGAGGAAATGATACGTTTGGCACGGGTGGCTAGGCTATAGGGAGCATTTAGTGGTGTTGGGAGTGACAGCTGGTATATTGAAGGTATTGTTGTGTATTGGTAGGTTTGATGTGAACATCATATAAATATCCCGTAATTTCAATCTTTCAACTTTTATTCAATTATTTCATGTATATACAGTATTAAGTTAGTATAGTTAATTATAATCTTTATGTTTGCCATTGATTGATAATACCGCACACAACAATGACAATAATTGTAATGCATTTTATCAATTTAATATTGAATTATTTTGGCTCAATTATCAATTATGTGTTATTTAATATAAAATTGAATTGTAAAGTTTATATAATTTCCCGCTCAGTCTATTTCTCATTGTTTTGCTGGAGTGCGGACATTAATTATGTTATGATACTGAGTATGTTAGTAAGTAATTTAGTTTGTGTGTGTATAATGTATATATGTGTGTATGTGTGTGGTTACCGTCACCGTGCTATGCTGCTGTGGTCGCTGGCTGCTCGACCGCACGGCCGTCGGGTGATCCCGTGATGGCGTCTCACTCTTCCTCCCCCCTGCCACCATCAACTTTACAATCAGATCACTTCGCCAGCATCCTTGCCCCCTACTCCAGACTTCTTAAGACAGCACATGTCAATACTCAATCTCTTCTTGGTCATATTGACGAATTTCGTTTAATTTTTGAATTTTCTTCTTTTGATATCGTTTTAATTTCCGAATCCTGGCTCAAGCCTAATATATCAGATAAAAGTGTTGATCTATCTGGATATACTCTTTATCGTAATGATCGTCTGTCCAAAGGTGGTGGAGGAGTTGCAGCTTTTGTCAAATCTAATTTACCTACTACAATACTGTACTCCTCTGACACCACCAGGTTGGGGCGACCTGAGTACATGTTTCTTGATGTTTCTGTTAATAATATACATGTTTTAATTTCTGTTTGTTATAGGGCACCTAATCTTGGTTTTCTCGTTGAATTTGAATCCATTCTTCTTGATCTTATGGCTCGTTATAGTCATGTCATTGTAACTGGTGACTTTAACTCGAACCTTTTGGGCCCTGCTACTTACGATCAGACTAACTTAACAAGAATGTTTCACTCTTGTAACATGACTATACTGCCTTTACAAGCAACCCATCACACTGCTACTACGGATACATGGCTGGACGTCATGGCTGTCTCTGACCTGTCCCATGTCGTGCACCACGGTCAGCACCCTGTCCTTGGCCTGTCAAGACACGATTTAATATTTTGTGTATATCGTCTAAACACCCCTAAATGTGAACCCAAATTCATCTCGTACAGGAGACTCAATAATATTGATTCTGATGCACTTCTAGCTGATGCACTCCTAATGTCTTGGCATGATATAATCCACACTCCTGATGTCAATACTATGGTAAACATGTTTAATAATTTCACAATTTGTCTCCTTGATAAGCATGCTCCCTTGATCACTAAGAGGGTCACCAAGAAACCAGCCCCATGGATTAATGACTACTTACGTCAACTACAGAGGTTAAGGGACATTGCTTTTCGTAGGGCTAAAAGAACTAAGTCATCTGACGATTGGGCGGAGTATAAAAGACTGAGGAATAAGACTCAGCAACAATTTCGCAATGCCAAGATACGATTCTATTATAGATCTTTCTCTGGTGTCATATGTACTAAAGGCTTGTGGTCTAAGGTCAGGGAGCTAGGCATTGGTAAGACCAATAGTGACAAACCTGTTTCCCTTGATCTTAATATCGTAAATAAATATTTCACTAACATTCCAATCGATCTGTCCAGAGCTCGTGACTTTGTCAGTGAGCTGAATGCCACTCCTCTTTGCCGCCCTCGCCATCAGTTCGTCTTCACTCAGGTGACTGAGGCTGATGTGCTTGATGCTGTGATGAGGATGACTAGCAACGCAGTCGGTACTGATAAAATCCCTATTAAAATTCTCAAACTTTTACTTCCAGCAATACTGACTGTGATTACAGCTATTTTCAATAAATCTTTAACCACATCTACTTTTCCGTCTGAGTGGAAATCTGCTATTGTGCGCCCTCTACAAAAAGTTTCGTCACCTCAAGTTGCATCAGATTTCAGACCAATCAGTATCTTGCCAGCGTTGTCAAAATGCCTTGAAAGGTTAGTCCACCGTCAGATGTCATCGTTTATGGAGAGTGCTGGATTATTGTCCAATTTCCAATCTGGATTCCGTTCAAGATTCAGTACTTCCACTGCCCTTCTTAAAATTACAGACGATGTCCGCTCTGCTATTGATAAGTCCCTACTTACCATCTTGACTCTATTTGATTTCTCTAAAGCTTTCGACTGCGTTTACTATCCCCTTCTTTATATAAAAATGCTCTCTGGTGGTTTTTCTGATGGTTGTATTGAATGGGTCAGGTCGTACTTGACGGACCGTCGGCAGTGTGTAAAGGCAGACAACAGAAAATCTGACTGGGAACTGGTGACTAGAGGTGTGCCCCAGGGTTCTGTGCTTGGGCCACTTTTATTCTTACTCTACATTAACGATGTGACTACTGTTATCAATTTCTGCAAATTTCACTTATACGCTGACGACCTACAAATATATACTCACTTCACTCTGAAAGACTTGCCTACTGCCGTAACTAACATTAACTGTGATATCCAGTCTATCACAAATTGGGCTGTCAAGCATGGCTTAAAGCTCAATGAGGCCAAAACCCAAACAATATTGTTGGGCTCTACTAGACTCACTTCTAACATTGACCTGACAAATATACCAAAACTCAAACTTAACAATACAGAATTACCGTTTTGTGACAAAGTTAAAAACCTAGGACTTATTATGAATAAAAATTTGAACTGGACTGATCAAGTAGCTGTAATGTGTAATAGAGTTTTTGCTGCTATACACACTTTGAAAAGATTTGCCATGTTTTTCTCTCTCAATGTCAAGGTGTTGTTAGTAAAGACTCTAGTTTTCACTCACTTTAACTACTGTGATACTGTAATCAATGACATGTCTGTTGAGCTCGCGGAAAGATTACAGCGTGCCCAAAACTACTGTATCAGATTTATTTTCAACCTGAGGCGAAGGGATCATGTTACTCCATTTTTCTACCAATTATCTATCTTAAAGTTAAACAATCTTCGACAATTCCATATCCTGATATTGTTGCACAGTATTCTTCAAAACCAAATTCCTAATTATCTGTCAGAGCAGTTTGTTTATCTGTCACAAGTTGGTGTGCGTAAAACAAGACGTGGTGAGTCAATGTTAGCTATTCCAGTTCACCGCACCACCACTTTCAACAAATCATTTATTGTCTCCGCGTGCAGGCTCTGGAATGCTCTGCCTGATAATATCAGATCCATCGATAAGCGCACTAGGTTTGGGGCGGAGGTGAGGTGCTATCTGCTGCGGGCCTAGCGGGAGTAGTGGTTGGTATCGCTGTGGCTTGGTGGTGGCGGTAATGAGTGATTGTGCCGAATGAATGTAGTTTTGAATAAATGTTATGAATAACAGTAGTTTTGTTTGAGATAGTCGAAATATTTTTAAGTTTAAATATAATGTTTCACATTTTTTGACTTTATATGTTTTACTTCGTACATTGCAATTTCTATTGTGTATTTCCTTGTAAATTGTTATTTATATTTGAAAATATCTTGTTATGTATGATGAGGTTAAGTGGTAGAGAGGGCTTTGCAGCCCTAACTTCGCCTCTTGAATATAAATAAAGACGTTTTTCATTTCATTTCATTTCAACATCAGTTTGAAGGACACCGTCCTCCAATCCAATTTCAACATCAAGGAAGAATGCGTTCAGAAGAGGATTGACAGGTGAAATTCAGGGATGAAAAGTTTTGTAAGCTTTGAAGAAAGGTTTCAAGATTGGTTACGGAGTCAGTCCAGATCATGAAAATATCATCGATGAAACGGAGCCAGCAAAGGGGTTGGACAGGTTGTTTTTGAAGGAAAGTCTTCTCCAATTTCCCCATGAACAGGTTGTCATAGGAAGGGGCCATGCGGGTACCCATAGCGGTACCCTTGATCTGGAGGTAGTTGATACCAGAACTTTGGAAGTGGTTTTTTTCAAGGATGAATTGAGTCAGCTGAACTAGGGAGGAAGTGCTAGGTTTGGTGTTTGGAGGGCGTGTATTGAGGAAATACTCAATAGCAGCCAAGCCATGAACGTGGGGTATATTGGTGTACAGTGAAGTGGCATCAATGGTAACCAGTTTAGTGTTAACGGGTAGAGGTTGGGGAAGGTTGGAGAGGAGACTAAGTGAAATGATTGGTATCCCTGGACGTGGGAAGGAAGTTGTCGTACTAGAGGTTGGAGTTTGTCATTGACAAAGGCAGAGTAACAGTAATACGTTCAGTAACAGAATTATAGCTGGCCACACAATAGGCCTACCATGGAGAGGGATGGTGCCTTTATGGATTTTGGGTAGGATATAAAACTGGGGTGGAATAGGCTGTTTGTTCATTGATAAGCAGGATTTGGCTAGCGGTGGTTAGATTTTGGTGTTTAGCATGATAAAGGAGAAGATTTTTCAGTTCTTGGTTGTGTTTTTCGGTTGGGTCGAATTCAAGTTTTTTTTGTAGGTGGAGGAATCGGACAGCTGGAGATTAATTTCATTGGTATAATCGGATTTGTTAAGAATAACAGTGGTGCAACCTTTATCGGCCTATACTATACAATTCCTGGCCTAGTGCCCTTTAACATAACCTGATACCACTTAATAGTTACACCAGTTTAAATTTTATTATTGTTGACATTTTATATTTAGCTTACAATTGTTATTAGTTTGATATAAATTCTTGGTTATTGATTAGTTGTTAAGTATGATTTGTATTAATTTTGCATTTAACCAGAAAATTATTTTTGTATTACTTATTTTCTAAATTAAACAATGACATTTTAATTGGTTTAAATACAAAATATTATAGGGTTTCTTGCAATACAAACACTGTGAAAAATAAGCATCAAATTTATATAAAACATCCAAACTTTTTAAGCAGGCTAAAACAAATTAAAATATGAATGGTAAAATTATATAGAATAAATATTTAAATAAAAAATTGACAATTTTTAGAAAAAAATCAGTTTCTAAAGAGTAAAGAACACCTCAATAGTACATACAGAGTACACAGTAGTAGAGATCTGCCCACCAACATCATAAATGTATAATCATCCTTGGTTATCGCAAGATAACGGAATTAAGCAACATTGAGCGTTGTTCCTTGGATGGGTGACTGGTGAGGGGTCCTGTCCTAACATTTAGTGTACCTGCACGGTCACTTGCAGTACTTCGTAAGTCACCCTTAAGTTGTTGGTCCCCAGTTAAGTGTTAGAGAAGGCTTCTTAGCTTTAACTTCGCCTAGTGAAATAAGACATCCTTTTTTTTACTTATTTACATTATTTAATTTTCAAACAGGATCTACATAACAACTTTAACATTATAGGACATCGTTACAGTAATAACCAAAGTACCATGCTTATTTAGTAGTTTTTACATCATGTAACAGTTTTAATAAGCCGACACAGTCGGAGTAGAGTAGCAATACACATTTACAAGAATAGGTAGCCACATCCATAGCACAAATGATTTATAATAGTTTGAAAAACATGCAGTAATTGGAAACAATGGATTGAAGCAAGAGGAGTCACCTCGTGGTGTTGACTCTTTTAGTTGAGCTGAAAATTAGAAGTCAATCTTTCTAAACAGTAGTGGTGCTCGTTACTACTATCATTGATTTTATACACAAATAGATTTCCCATCCAATGTTAAATTTTGAGTCTCAAAATATCAGCTGTTTTTGTGGTCCATTGTGGAGCGCTAGTGTAGTCCCATGTAAATGTAATGCAGTTTAAACCAGCTGTGGTTGCGGGCCACACAAACTAACAAAATCACTGGCACAGATATTCCTATTAGATGGTTTATCTATTGTAGGTTTATATAATCAATGCTACTATGCACCCTACCTTTGAACTCTAAACGTCTAAAGATTGGCCAATAAAACAAATTAGTTGTATTTTTCAAACCAGGGCTGTATGACACTTTTTTACAGACTATCAAGGTATGATGACTAGATTTTAATAATACTGTGATTCAATATATCATAATTACTACCATTGTAATCGCAAAATACATTACGTTAATTTCTAATTGCTGCTCAATATTTTTATGTACTTTTTATGAAGCTTAAAACCTTGGAGTCTTATTATATCTAATGGTTTTTATAATTTTACCTTATATGTCCTTGTTCTATATATAAAATTAGGAGTGTGCGAGTAGTGATTTTTGAGTTTGAGTCGAGTAGTTGGCGTTTTTTCGAGTATTGAGTATTTTTCGAGCGAGTATTTACAGAAGGATTTTCTGTTCACCCAAGACAACTGTAAAAGGCAGACACCAACCTAAGCCTATGTTATGTTTTGCCAGATTCGTAAATATATACAAAAAAAAACTGAAAACAATACGAAACTGAACACAATAATTCTTTGATAAATAACACTTGTTACTTCCTGCCTTCCTACATTTTTGTGTGGCATTGTTTTTTTTAACTTTTTTTCAAAACTAATATTATGCAAGAAATTAAGAAAGTTTATTATTGATTGAAACAATGTGGATTATAAAGATTTAATCTGTTCACTCATATCACAGATCAGATTTTCTATGCAAGCTAATTATACTGTTTCACAGCCGGCCGATATGTTTATCTGGTGGTTCAGTTCAAAGTTACCGCGAAAACGTAGTGAACCTTGTTGGCAAAAGTTGCATCTAACCAAACTGATGCTAAAATTCAGGCATTATCGCCAAATGCGGTTATTTGCTTTGAGAATTGCCTCCTCTGACCAAAAAATTGATTGTGTACACGCCAAGAAGAGTGGATCTGTATTCTGTGGGTATTTAATTCAATAATAAGCTCTGAATTATATAATCAAATTTCAAAATCTGGATGACAAAAACTGTGGTTCAATCAATTGAAAATAACAACTAAAAATAAATTTCAAAGTCGCTTAGGATGAATTAGTTTTTAAACTATGATCGGTAATGAAATATGCGCAACTTGAAACTACTTCGATACATCAGGCTACACTGAACAACAGATAAATAATTATGTCATAACGAGAAATTCATTAAAACCTGATGTAATCGATGAAAACCATAGATGTATTCGGCTAATATAATAGGTCTACCCGATATTGGTGACGAGATGTAGTCTGAAATATCAGCTAAGTGCCAAATAATGATACAGTGAAGATATTGGGCAGCTAAACTATAAACTTATGAATAAAAAACGAGACGTTTGATAAGGCTTCGGTTCAATAAAAATGATTTTCTGAATATCTTAATTCGTCGTATTTTGTTTAGAAAAGGTCTTTCAACATGTTTCTCCCTCACTTTGGTTGATTCGTGATTGTTTTACAGTTTACATCGACGTTAATGTGAACAGGGGACCGTTCAGTGAATTTACGAATAAAAATTATCGTACTTTACCACTTTTTACTCTCCAACTGTGTTATTGTCTAATCTAGTCAGAAAACCGTTCAACAAATTGACAGGAAAAAATATCGTATGCGCAAATATTACACACAGTTTTGGCGATCTAAGGCGTTTTCGGAATAATAATTAATAGACGTTCGCCACGGATATAAATCTATTTTTTATTTGACGGAAAATAAATCAATAATGTTGTGTCACACGCTGCTAGAACGCCATTACCATATTTTATATGATATTTCTTTCGTCAAATCATTGTACGATTCCCTGCTCAGATTAAAAAACAAAATAGACCTCAATCGACTCGCAAGAAATATACGATAATTTCATTTCCGAAAAGGAGCTGAACGGTTCCTTGCACGTACGTATACTACAACAGAGATGAACTTTCACCTAGAAAAGATGGTAAGTTCGATTCTTGGAATATAAAGTGACCCGTTCTCGGGACCCTTTTGATTGAACGGTATTATTGATATGAACGAAAATATGCATAATTTCCACGGTGCACATACTATTAGATTTGTAATGGTAACAGGTTTTTTGAGCATCTTGGGATCTCTCGTCCCCTTTCTTGGGTCATAAAGACACTAACC
Organism: Stictocephala bisonia; assembly: GCA_035578905.1. Classification (NCBI taxonomy): domain Eukaryota; kingdom Metazoa; phylum Arthropoda; class Insecta; order Hemiptera; family Membracidae; genus Stictocephala; species Stictocephala bisonia. The sequence goes on along the minus strand of JAQJVL010001728.1, from coordinate 63,805 downwards.
AGCACTTCTGTTTTATTCACGCTATTTTAGGTTAGGTTACAAGTGATTAGTAGACTCGACAACCATCATGTGTGATCGCTACTACTACATCGCTACTATTTACAGTGATCGCTACATTCCCAGCTCTGTTGATAACTTTGAATTGCACTAGTTCAAATCATAATGAACGTGTTCATTCACTACGTCGACTAGTTCATTTGACTGTGGTCGTGTACTACCTATTCTTAGGCGTATTGTTTAGTTCATAATTACGTGTACCAAACTGATAACGTATGATTAAGGGTAAAATAAAACACAAACATTTTTGATTGATAACTTATAAAAACTGTTTACTTTTAAAACTAAATTAAGATGTAAATCTTATATTTCGTGAAATACAACTACTCGATCGAACTTCGAGTAGTTTTAGGAGCTTCGAGCCAAGTTCGAGTAGTAAAATACTCGATCAAATACGCGAAGTTTCGAGTACTCGCATACCCCTATATAAAATACATTACAGCCATTTCAAAAACTTAAAAACTGTATCCTTCTTCTAGTGTACTAAAAGGGTGCGAAACAGGTGTTGTTCTGTGGAACTATAATAGAAACGCTGAACCTATTAACTTTCACTCCCCAAACCAAATCCTCAACAAGAGAGTTCTTGTTTAACAATCGTCCACAGAACTGTATCGGTGCGTAACATAATGTGTTTTTGCATGTGTGAACTTTATATGAAGTGGGTTTCAATTTCATTTTAACAAGAACAAGTGACCTGATGATGAGTCTTTTGACTTAAAACGCGTCAAGTTATTTAGTGGACAGATTGACTAAAACACGTAAGTAAATATTGATCGTCTGTTTGGGGCTAAAATGTCTAATTTTAATATTTATTTAAGTGGTCCTTACACCACTGTGCCTGGAAAAGTCAGGGAATTTTAAATGACCTGGAAAAGTCAGGGAAAAATCAGGGAATTTGAAACAAAACCTGGAAAATCTTAACAAGAACGCCAGTCTGTTGTGATTTGTTATAGTCACTATATACTTGGGTGTGCTACAAAAAATCCTTTACTTTGTTCAGTACTAAATGTTAATTTTACATGCCATTTAATATTCTAAATTATGAAAAAGCTACTTAATTCCTGTGCTTATGCTTGTTCGATCTCATATAACTAGTTTAATATCGCTAAAAGTTTAAAACTTACTGAAATAATGTTCTGATTAATACTTGTTAAATAAGTCATAAACCTAAAATTTATGCTGGTTTTGGGGAAATTATAAAATTTAGCGTCGTTTTTTAAGGCATTGAAAATTGTCATAATTTAACAATAGAATAAAAGGTATGTTTGTTTTTACTCAAGTCTAATTATAAATATTTTTTTAATTCTATCTCTACTTTTATAAAGTAGTTTAAAAAGAATAATTATTGTCGGTAATAGTTTTGAATTTAATTATTACAGTTATTAATAATTGTAATTGACTGTAAATAAATAACATAATGTATGTACATGGTAGTACATAATATTACTAGTAAGTTAAATAGACGTATATGTAACTATGTCGATTTGTGGTCAGGGAAATTTTGTATGAAATCACGGGTTGGTCAGGGAAAAGTCAGGGAATTTGTTTAAGGAGGATTACTGGACACCCTGACTGTGCCATGGACTAAAAAGTTGTATGGAATAAGTACCAGCTGAAGCTGGATTAAACTCACAATCCTTGATATTGCAAAATTGGTTAGGTTAGGTTAGGTTTTCACAGTACAAAAATTTCAGGATAAAAATAAGTAAAGAACATTCCCAGACCTCGAAATAGTACTGCTGTATGTAGGTTGCCATTAATAAAAACAACAGTACAAGTGACTGAATGGCCTGCAGTTTATAGAGTCTGATTCAGTCTACTCACAAAAGTTGCATGTTAATAAATAACGCTATCAGAATCACTAGGTCCTCTTGTTTCATAAGTATAATTATTGCATTCCAGAAAGGGACATAGTGCAGAAAAATCCGAACATCAAGTGGGAAGATATAGCAGACCTTCATGAGGCAAAAAGATTGCTTGAAGAAGCTGTTGTATTACCAATGTGGATGCCAGAGTTCTTTAAGGTAAGATCCATACCTAATAATTAGTTTTAGGTTAGGTTAAAGGGCACTAGGTCAGGAATTAGTATATTCATTAGGAGAGATAGGACATCAGCAAACTTACCTTAGAAGACAAGTCCACTAACACCTGTGGACTTGTGTGTTAGTGAACTTCTAAGGTAAGTTTGCTGATGTTCTATCTCTCCTAATGAATATACTAATAATTAGTTTTTTTTATTTTTTGTGTCTATGTCCTAATGCTATTGTATATGTACGCTGTTGGATATAATAGTTACTATTATTTTTACTATTATTATAATTCTACTGTAGTATTTGTTCACTGTTAGGTATATGAGGGCTGTTTTTTTTAACCTCCGATAATGCTGTGAAACAGCCAACTGATCTTTATGTTGCAATAATGCACAATTTTTTACAGCGCACCCCTCCTCCCATTATACATCCTCAGCTATTGTCGAGGGTCCAGCCCCATTACGAGATGATCTATCATCGCATAAACATGGCTCTACAATGAATTCTCTCACCAAGTGTGAGGTGCAAATTGTTATTCGATTCTTGCAAGCTGAAGGATTAAGTGCGGCAGAAATTCATCCAAGAATGTAACGAGAGTACGGTGAAAATTATGAGTGCCAGCGTCATGAGTGAGTGATGTTGAAAATTTAAAGATGGACGAGTCGATGTTTGTGGTGGAGGGGGCCAAGGACAGAAGACTGTCGCAAGAGAAGACCTCGTTGAACAAATTGATCAAACAGTTTATTGGGGTTTACGATTATTGAGTGTCTGATAAATTTCTTGGAAATTTAAATATCAGCCCTTTACACTATTTTAACGGAACACCAAGGCTATAAGAACATTTGTGCTCAATGGGTTAAAAAAATATTAAGTGATGATGAATACAAAGCAAACTAAAAAAAATCCAAAACAACCTTCAACAACAAGGAGATTATCACACTGTGTTGTGGGACCACAAAGGTGTCTCCCTGCTTGTAGAATTTTTACAGCCAGGGACCATAATAAATGCAGAGTAATACTGTGAAACATGACAATTTCGGAGAGTTCAGAAACAAAGAAGAGGAACGCTCACTACTGGAGTTATCCATGACAACGCCATCCTGATAGTGCTGCTCTGACAAAACATCCCCTTTATGGTTTTCGATGGGATATTTTTGGTCATCCACCATATAGTCTTGACCTAGTACAGCAATTTTCATCTGTTCCTGGAGCTGCAAAAGTGGCAAAGAAGGCAGAGCTCCCGAACCAATGACACACTCTTAGATGCTGTAAGACGCATCTCAAATCACTGGTGGTAACTTTCTACGAAAAGGGTATTGGAAAGCTAGTACCCCTCAATTTGGAAATGCCTTAATTTAAATAGCGATTATGTAAAAAACTAACCAAGTATGTATGTAACTCTTGATAGTAAATTGCTTTCCTTATTCTCATTAGATTTAATTCTATAACAAAGATGTCCCTAAATTACATAACGCCTTTAGAGAGGAGGGGGTTCTCAGTAGCTATACACCGTTATGGGCGTAGGGTGAGGGGTTTCTTCGCAGTGTTACATAACTATTAAACCTTAACAAATTCATTTATAAAATTTGACCATTTTTCTCCAAAACTCAAGATTTTTTAAAAAATATTTCAAAGTGTAATATATTCTCCCTTGTAATAAAACAAACAAAACAATGACTAGCATACACTATAATGTGTATGAAAGTAGATGACAAAAATTGGGGGAAGGGGTTGGTGACAGCGTTACATAATTATAGAGGGGAGGGATAAGGACACATAACAGGTCAGGTATAAAAAAAGCTTGGCCTTCATGAAAATCTGATTGTACAATTTATTATTCAGGGGATCCGCCGGCCATGGAAGGGTGTACTGATGGTGGGACCACCTGGAACAGGCAAGACTATGCTAGCCAAGGCCGTGGCCACTGAATGTGGAACTACGTTCTTCAACGTCTCTTCCTCTACTTTGACCTCCAAGTATCGTGGAGAATCAGAAAAACTTGTGCGCCTCTTATTTGAAATGGTAATGTAAAGCTTTGATAGTCTACAGCTAGGTCCTAGTTTTAATAACAGTGTCTGGGCAAGCACTTTGAAAAGAATGAAAATGTATGTATTAAAGAAATAATTTCTCATGTGTAGATATTTTTGGAATGAGATTAAATTTGAGTGTACCAGTATCATATAAGGGGGAGGACATAAGTACAAACTTTCTGATTTACAAACCATAGTTATAGAAATGTGCTAGTGAATTAATGAATTTATTTTACTTAACAAAAGCCAATATTTAATTTTTTTTTAATTTACCAACCCAAGATTTATTTTTCAAGTGCTGTTCACTTATTATTCACTTATTCACAACAACATTTCAATAAAATAAGTAGTATTTAAACTTGAAAAACCATGTGCAATCACAATAAGGCTGAAAGACTACAACATGGGTTCCGACCTGGTGAGAACGGGAGAGTAATATGGCTGTCGATCTTGTAAACAAAGCAGCCATGGCCAACCCAGGTGGCCACCCGACCTTACAGGTCACTAGCAGGTATTCGACTGCCGAGCTGACATAGAAACAAGTGTGGCCAACTGTACTGGACACCTGATCTGAGAGAACATTTTTTAACAGACAATTCCGAGGGGAAAGGGTTAACACTATGCATCCAATTTTAGTAGTCTATAAAATCATCTATTCTATTTATGCAAATATACTATTTAATATTTTGTACTATATGTACTATCTACTTCTTTAGTGATATGATTCATTAGCATTCAACTTTAAATATTGCAAATTTTGCAGGCTAGGTTTTATGCTCCTTCAACAATTTTCATAGATGAAATAGACTCATTATGTTCGCGGAGAGGCTCGGAATCAGAGCATGAGGCCTCTCGGCGGGTCAAGTCAGAGCTACTGGTACAGATGGATGGAATCAGCAGCAACAGTGAGGAGCCGGGCAAGGTGGTAATGGTGTTGGCTGCCACCAATTTTCCCTGGGACATTGACGAGGCTCTGCGCCGTCGTTTGGAGAAACGCATCTATATTCCTCTGCCCAATGGTAGGATATTGTGACAAACTTAGTTTTGTCATGACAGGTTAGATTCTGTTAAAAAGAGGTAGACATGCTAGTCATGAAGTTTTTTTTGTTATTTAAATGATATTAATTTCAAACTTTGTAAAAAATATAATTTGTTTAGACTAGTTTCTTAGAAAATAAATGGTTCCAAAGAATTGGCACACAACTTTCCCTCATATTAACCATTTGACCAACGAGGAATTACTTACGTTGTGTCCCAGAACTACCGGGCCCAGTTGCGCTACCGCCAGGTGCCGAGCCGACTCGGCGGTGTGTTACTCAAAACTGCAAAGCCTTTTTCAGTCAATTTTGCATAAGTACAAATAAATATTTGCAAATTCGCTATTTTTAAAGAGAATAATGTTTTCCTTGTCATTATTTTTGTAAAGATAATGAAGGCAGATATATGAAGGCAGTTTTATATTTAATTTAGAGTTGAAAATTTAAAATAATTAACAAAATTAAATTAAAATTTTTATTTTTAAATTTAAATAATATTACTAATACTTTAAAATAAACACAAAACACTTGTATATTGCAGACCAACTAATGAAGAACATTTCCTGTGAAATTAAGCTAAAAATACTCATGAATAACATAGTTTTTTTTTTTTTTATTTTAAGGGAATTAGTATATTATGCGATGACCAATATAATGCTTACTTATGTAGCCTACTTGCATTATTTTTTAAGATATTGTAATGTAATATTCTAGAAGTGCCTGAAATGTAACAAAAAAGGTAATTTTACACATTATAACTGTAACATCACTCATAATTAAGTTATTTATCTCAAAATATATCTAAATTTTTACACTAATAATTCAAAGATTCCAAGGAGTGCATGAGAAAGGATAATTTTCACAACAAAAATATTTAAAAATTAACTGAAACACTCTTAAGTGTTGAAGTTTAATAAAAAGTTTATTCAACACAATTTTATATACACTATGTACAATATATTGACTGTGTGTTTGTATTTTGAACAAACCAGCTGATAATCCACAGACATCTACTACGAGGGTCGTCTCAAAAGTAAGTTACACTATTTTTTTAAAGCCGTTCTGTTGGCGCCAGAAGTCTGGGAGTCGCGGAGTATTTGCGTCTGGGCGTAGTGGCAGCACTGTAAAATTCCTATGCGCGTGCGTCGATCGATCGGCCAGTCAGACTACAGGCAATATGGAGACACCACTTGTTCCTACCGCCGATTGTGAAATTCGCGCTATTATTCGTTTTTTAACAGCAAAAAATAAAACTGCTACTGAAATTCATCATGAGTTGTGTAGTGTTTATGGTGAAGGTGTGATGTCAAGGCCAATGGTATCTCGTTGGCGTCAATCATTCATTGAAGGACGGACAACACTGCATGATGAACAACGAAGCGGCCGCCCCTCCACTTCTCGCGCGGCAACTGTTGTTGAAGATGTCAGAAAGGTCATTGACACCGATCGGCGCCTGACTCTTGACGAAATCCTTTGTCAACTGCCTTCTAATGTGGAAATAAGCCGTGCATCACTCCACAGGATTATTTCTGATGATCTTCATCTGTCAAAAGTGTGTGCAAGGTGGGTTCCACGCCTTCTCACAGAACAGCACAAAGAGCAGAGAGTTGATGCTGCTTTGCAATTTCAACAATTTTTCGATGATGAAGGAGACAATTTATTCGATCGAATAGTGACTGGGGATGAGACCTGGATCCATCATTGGACGCCTGAATCGAAAAGACAGAGTATGGTATGGAAAGGAAAGGACGAACCAACACCAAAAAAAGCGAAAGTTGTGGAATCCGCTGGAAAAATCATGGCGACGGTTTTTTGGGACAACAAAGGTGTGTTATTGATCGACTACCTTCCTCGTGGGACTACAATAACAGCAGCACGGTATTGTGAACTTTTGGAACAACTGAGAAGAGCAATCCAGAACAAAAGAAGAGGAAAGTTGACGAAAAAAGTTTTTTTGTTCCATGACAACGCTCGCCCACATGCTGCTCGTCAGACCCAAGACCTGCTCACAGATTTTCGATGGGATGTTTTTGGACATCCACCTTACTCCCCCGACCTTGCACCAAGTGACTTTCATCTTTTCCCACACCTCAAACAACATCTTGGAGGTCGGCGCTTCGCAAATGACGATGAGCTGAAAGAAGAGGTTGAGAGTTGGCTAAGCAATATGGCGGCAGAATGGTATGATGAGGGACTGAAAAAACTGTTACCACGTTACCAAAAATGTTTAGAAAATCATGGAAATTATGTAGAAAAATAAGGTTAACTTGTACTTTTCAAAATATATCATTTAAAATATTTTCTGATGTTTTTTATACTTTTAATAAAATAGTGTAACTTACTTTTGAGACAACCCTCGTACATCAATGTTAATAAATTTTGTTATCGTTTGTTAATTTACTAAATTAAATAAACATTGTTGAAGCTATTGTCTTAAAGAGTGTCTATTCCCCTCCTTTGAGATATGCCATTTATTTCTATAAATAACAAAACTGTGGCAAAATTACTAAAAGCCAAATACATCGCTTGCAGTCCGACAGTGCATGGCGCTGTGTTTGGCCCTAGGTGGTTCTGGCTACGAAGTGGTGAGCCGATATGGTCGGCCTCTGGCGGATTTTATACTAACTACAAAGCCGATCTCATCGGTTCTTGGCGGTCAAAGGGTTAAACACTAAAAAATAAAAACATTGAAAACAGTTTGATTCCCAAATATGTTTTTTTTTTGTCATAAATAAAAAACTAGTCAAGTTAGTCACTAGTTTTTGCTAAAATATTTTAAATTGTAATTTATATCTTCCCTGAAAATTTCAACAAAATTGTAAAGACGTTTTTGAGAAAATTCTTATAACTATGAAATACATTTTTTAGATTTTTATTTATCAGAATCATTTGACTTAGTCATTGTAAAAATATGTACAATCCTACTGAATACAACTAGATTATGTAATAATAAAATAAAACTATTAATAACTTAAATAAATTAATCTGGAAAAAAATATAAAGTAAAGGACAAATTTCAAAAGTTGTTTACTCAAACTCTTAGAACACACAAGAAGCTCTGAGCACGAGCTCTGAGCAGTCTGTCGTCTGTCTTCAAGTTCCGCATATATATTGTACACATTGTATACATTCGAATTCTGCGTTTTAAGGGTTAGTGAATTGCAACATCTGATATAAATGCAAACAGGATTTTTTTTTAGAGTTGGTACAATTTTATTGAGTTGGTATAATTTTTTTTCAAACAAATTGCATTGGATCAAGATTGAAATTACTTTGCAAATTCCTATATCGCGAAGTTTTTTAGTTTCATAGAAAAAATATATGAAGTATTAATTTTAAAGTTTTTATTTTCGGCTATTTTTCAAAACTAGAAGTATGTATTCAAAATATGACAAGCAAACCCAAACGCACAATATGATAACAAATGTCACCTGATACAACACTTTTGGTCAATAAATAACAAAAAAAATGAATATCCAAATAACATTGTTTTTATGGGATTAAAACCAACATGGCCGACAGTCTCTACAGACTTATCCCACCCATACAGGAACGGTGGTATTGACCACTCACCCATCACCCATACCCGTATGTGTAGTAAAAATTTGTGGTTTAGTACAAATGTATACCACACATAAACAAGTACAGAATAACATTTCCAAATAAATGGTTTGTAATATTATTATATAATAGGTCAATCAAAATATAATTCCCTATCCAAAATTGTTTTATTAATTTCTTTTTTCTAAAAAATTTTGTAGAATAAGTCAAATATGTATGAGTTTATCTAATTACTAACTAAACTAAATTGATATATTTGTAATGTATGCTTAACCTCTTAACTGCTGGGTTAATAAATAACGCCTGTCTACCCCAGCTACGCATAGCTTTTACAAAAATATCACTGAAACAATTTTAATCCCCTATTTGTTGATTCAAAATTATAAGCAACTGAAATAAAACAAGTCAGTAGTCTAGACATAAATCATCCTATCAACTTTTTTCTTTTGTAACCTATGCCGACTTTATGCTTGCTTACATCTTTATTTGGCCGGAGGAAATTGTGGATCCCTAGTGCTTTCACGATCGCTTAGTTTATTCAGACTATACACGAGGTCATTATAGTTACTGTTAACAGAATATAAATCATTCAAATCATCATTTTTGGCAAATAAATAGTCTATTTCCCGTCACATTACAAGTGCCCGAGATACACTACTGGACGTTTTCATAACACTACCAAACATAAACAACAAGCAGACAACAGCTGTAAAATTAAATAAAAAACATTCTGATTATACAATAAACAAGCCCAAAAGTTCACCAAATCTCTCACAGATGTCACGAGCACTCTTTTGCAAATAAATAATAAATACTGACTTCAGTTGTTAGCAGTTCACTGCATAGTTAGTACTGAACGACCAACTCATGCATAGCACTGTGCGCACCCCAACCGAAAACGACTACTGTGTTTACAGGAGTTGGGAGGTTTATCATTTTTGTATCCTTACTAAATATTTCTTGGTTTAACAATGACAAATAACCACTTCTGTGTTTCAGGTCTGGGACGTGAGGCGTTGCTTAAGATCAACTTGAGAGAAGTTAAATTAGAACCAAATGTCAATTTAAAGGACATTGCATCAAAACTGAAGGGCTATTCTGGAGCTGATATCACTAATGTCTGCAGGTAACAAGGTTACTGTAAAGTGATTGAGATAGTGCCTTTACCTAAGGACAATTCGGAATCTTTACTTACTTTAGTCTCAGCAATTTCTTACAACATCAAATCAACTTCTGAAATGCTTCACTGCTAATAAAATTACATCTAAATCTATCTAAAACAGAACTTATCGAATTTCAATCACAGACAACACAGAATTTTCTGAATCATTTCCTTCTCAATAATAATACTTAAAATAGCGCATTATCTACAAAGTGTTTAAGCGTCCAAATAGATTCTAGTCTAAAATGGGACACTCACATAAATTATCTTGTAAAACAGCTTAATTCAACAATATTCGTCCTGAGGTGCCTCTCGTTATTTACCTTCCGGGAAAATCTCAAGCTGGGGGTTACGATGGTTTGTTTGAGTAGGTAGCTGTTGTTGTTACGGTAGGATGAGCTATGGAATAATCTTCTGGGGTTTCTGTAGTGCCCATTCTTTTGAAAGAATTTTCCGTCTCCAGAAGAGGGCTCTAAGGGTCGTCTGGGGATTGCAACAATCACAGAGCTCTAGGGAGGTCTTCCGATCAAGTGGTACTCTCACCTTAGCACGCCTTTTAATGTATAATTCAGCAGTCTTAATTTTTTTTAAATAAGAGTGACTTTCCTGTCTTAGAACACTCTTCCAGCACTAGACACAAACATAATCTGGTTAACAATAAATTTAGATTGTCAATGTTTAAAAATTCTTCATCCTGCCTTGAACTAAAAATATTTCATTAACATATACAAATTAGCTTGAAATCATTTAAAATTCTTTTAAAAGACCACTTGATTGGGAGAGCTTATTACAGTTTTCAAGAAGCTCTCGAGGGGGGCTCCATTTTGAGGCCAAATGGGCCACACAATCATCATAATAAATCAGTTTAATATTATTATTGTTATATTTTTCATGATTGTAATTTTTTTTAATTTATTTTTTATGATTATGTATATTATGTATGTTTGTATCATATATGAATTAATTGAAATGCACAGAAAACAGTAATATGTCTTATTTTGTCAATAAAAAAATTGAATTGAATTGCATTTAGCGATTAGACCCAGAGGACCGCACGATGACACCACCTAGACTCTAGACCTCTGTCTTGTGCTAGTTGTCCCCAGCAATTCTAAGCCTGCATCACAAGTAAATGTTGTAGTTCTTCCATCGATCTCTTTTGGGGTCTCCCCAAGTGGTCTTTTTCTTCCGGAATCATGTATAAAACCTTCTTGCCCCATTCCACTTTTCTAGCTTTTATTACACCCAAGATTCGGCTCCTTCTAAATTTCTTGCAGGCCCAAATTATGTAGTTTTCTTTATTCACCTGTAATATGGTCTAATGTGGCTATTTCCAAAAAGCTCTTAACCTTAGTAACAATTAATACACTTTTACAACTAAACTCACCAAACTATTTTCCTCCTGATATTTGCCAATATCATGATCGGCGTCTATATGATGAATAATCTGAAAATACCTTTAATGCTGTAGTTTTTAATATTAGTAAATAATTTATGTATAAATAAAAAGACCAAATAATAATATTTATTTATCTTGTATATTAAAAATTATTCTTATTCTTTTATCTAGTTGAGTGTGAAACTTATTTAGTTGTCTTTTAGGACTTCAATTTTATTTCCTTTTTTATGGCTTTATTGATTAGTTTAAATCATTTTTATGTGTTTATTATGCTGTATTTATTTTAGTCAATTTTATTTTGTCTAGTTTTCTCAATTTTGTTATGATTTTGTCAGGCATGTTCATTATATGTCCACTCATAAGTATGGCATGCTTTTATTTGTCATATAATCTGATTGATTCTATTTCCTTTGATATTTGTCCATTTTTTTTATACTAAATTTGTCAATGGTACTTGGTTCAATAACAACTTTCTTAGTTTTTTCTAATTAAATCTTGGAGCATATTTTCCTTGTTTACTTCTCAAGGGTTTTCAATTTAAACCCCTGTTACTTTTATCTACAACAAACAACTATAATAGAATTAAAGAGTTGTTCGTCAGAAATTTGTATTCTCACTAGCCCATTATGTAAATTAGGTGCCAATATGCATGTACCAGGGCTTTCACATTCTACAACAGGTTAATGTCTAAATTACAACTTTTGAACTATGAATTGTTTTTGTTTCTGTTTGTTACATGGCAATTTTGTAATTTTCAATTTGTTCTACCAGAGATGCATCCATGATGTCAATGCGGAGGAAGATCGCTGGCTTGCGGCCAGACCAGATCAAGCAGCTGGCCAAGGAGGAGCTGGACTTGCCAGTCTCGGTGCAAGACTTCAACGAAGCTATCTCCAAGTGCAATAAGAGTGTTAGTAAGGAGGACTTAGACAAGTATGAAAAGTGGATGAATGAGTTTGGCTCCACGTGATAGTGAGACAACTGAGCCGCCGATGCGGCTCGCACACAAGGTACCTTCTTATATTTCCTTTGTAATTAATGTATTTGTTGTTGTATATCCATTAAGTATCCTCCACTCTTGTAAGGATTAAGGTGGCCGTTTCCCAAACCACCAAGTCACCGCTGGAAAGTCGATAATGCATTTAGTAGGGATACCTTCTTACCGACGTAGGCCAGAAGTCTATTGCGGGGAGAGTGACGAGGGACGAGTAGGCCCAGGCGAATCGAAAAGCCGTCTTCTTGTGGGGCTCATCAAATGCTAGTATTACAGAGAAATGATTCAGATCGTTCTTGCCTCTGTACTTAGACAGGCTAGGAAAATGTAAAGAAAGAGATTGGTTTTAATCTCATAAGAACAATTTTATTTGCGAATCCATATTTTTTCGTAATTTACTGTGCAAAAGTTTTGTATGAGGTGTCATTTTAAACGCCTCTACCTCTACTATCTACTCACCTGAAGAAAATGCCAGTGGCATTGAAATTTTGTGAGATTATGTGTTTATTTTGTGTTTGTTACTACTACTCTGGTGTTAGTGAACTTGTCTTTTAAGGTAGGTTTGCTGATGTCCTATCTCTCCAATATACTAATTCCTGGCCTAGTACCCTTCAACCTAACCTAACTTTAAAATAGTCAATTTGATTTAAGATGGACATTTGAAATTTTGCATACTTCACTGACCAATTACTAAAAGAAATCACATAATTTTCAAAAAAAAAAGCAGTTTATCGTCCACTAGAACAGCTCTTCCCCTATCCAATGACACTTCAACTGTAGCGATACGATCAATAATAAAGGACCAAATCATTGAAATAGAAACCCACGTTTTGGGGCCTTTTTCGTGGAGGGAAACGTCCACCTTAAGATATTGCCTTCAATTAGTACTAGCAGTTTTGACATGTTGAGTTAAAAAAGTGGCACCCAAACTTTTCGTACTTTGCAAGCCTTTTTCAATAATTTGTAGGAATACTAAACTGTACATTGTTACATGTGGTTTTCTTTCCAAATGATAAATATTTAGAAGCAATAACTAATTTTTATGATTTGAGTTATTGAAGCCTTGTGACCACCACGTGGTTGTGATGTTGCTGTGGTTGGGAGGTGATTTACAACTGTACGACACAACATTTGTACTAATGTGATAAGAAAAGTAAAAAATAGAGATGTGCCGATACCGATTCTCAATTCCAGTGGTATCGTGATTCCTCGATTTCGATTATTATCTGTTGATATTGCTTCTTAATTCTTCAAATTACAAATACTGAAATTTTGAAATATTATAAGGTCGGATTCAATGAATTCCATTGACTTATAAATTAACAATGAAACCGTATCTCCGATACTGAAATTCGCATAGTGCAGTATTTCGTGGCAAAAAAAAAAAAAATATTGCCAATAGGGATGGGTAGTTTATGAATGACTGAGTCAAATGAACTAGTTAGCTTAGTGAACTAGTTTGATTATTAAGATTTGAACGGGTTCATTTCAAAGTGAACAACGAACTGGGAATGATACACAAGACCGAGTCTTCAGTCAGTTGTAATCTAACCCTAAACTGCGTGAATGGAACAAAAGTACTACTCATTTTCTTTAAGACGCATGAAATGAAATGGGATTGCGCACGCACAGCTATACTGGACGAGCGAAAGAACCACAAAGAATTAACAGACTTATGGTAATTCTACTTATCGTTGCGTAATTTTGAATTAGTTCATTCGCCTAGTTTATCACAGTGGAATGAGTCAGCCATGAATTAGTCTTGCGAGTAAACTACTGATTGACTGATACCAGCGGCATGATCGTCAGTTGTTGTCACTGTCAGTCAGCTATTGAAGAATTTGAATCAGTCGAAATCTCAAGTGTGTGGAGAAAGCAACGTAAATGTAAAACACACTATTGATTGAGAAATGTCATATTTTGAACAGTTCTAAATTATCTTCAAAGAACATAACTAGTTTCAGTTGTATTTAACTTCGATAACTTGATATATAAATAGTTTTCAATATCGTATATCAAACAATTGCTGTTAACCTTGGATGTAGAATACCACTAGCGCGTATTGGCTAGTTTGATTTGTCATCTTCTTCTTCTTCTTCTTCTTCAGGATTTTACTTTTTGTTTTCTCATCATAAGTTTAGGTTATGTTACAGTAACATACAGTACAACGGGATGTTAGTACGTTGAGATTGGACTAATTACATGTTATTTAGAAATAAAGCCCTTGTTTATGTATCAGCTGTGGATATTTTATAATATTTTACCTTGTTACTTATTTCGTTTATGGTGTAGCGGGCCTACTACTGAATAATCGTAATCAAACTAAGAATCAAGAAATTTTAGAATCATGGAGAAAATTATGGAATCGGCACATCCCTAGTAAAATCTTTACGATAATTCTAAATTTGAACGCTTTAAAGGTCAGTAATATTTTTCTTTTTTTAATACTTTTAAAGTATCCTAAATGTTTAGAATTTGATGAAAAATAATAACAGATATTTAAGTTTCAACAAAATGGAAATTTTTACATTTTTCTGTTTACAAAAAAGATAAGACTAATGAAAGTACCGAGGTATCTAGCAAATTATATGTTACGCTAATATGGGGTTTAGATGCCAAAAAGTGCCCTGTAATTTTGATGACTGAGTAGTATTAGAAATAGGCTTTATAATAAAATATTTCGAGTAACATTTTCTTCGTTTGGATACTGTTACTGTTACCGTCTTCATTAAATATTTTAAATTAGTATATTAGGGAGATAGGACATCAGCAAACTTACCTTAAAAGACAAGTTCACTAACATCAGAATAGTAGTCACAAACACAAAATACACAAAATCTCACAAATTTTCAACACCACAGGCATTTTCTTCAGGTGAGTAGAGGGAGAGAGAGCGGTATCATGATTCCTCGATTTTTCTACTCACCTGAAGAAAATGCCTGTGGTGTTGAAAATTTGTGAGATTTTGTGTATTTTGTGTTTGTGACTACTATTCTGATGTTAGTGAACTTGTCTTTTAAGGTAAGTTTGCTGATGTCCTATCTCTCTAATATACTAATTCCTGGCCTAGTGCCCTTTAACCTAACCTAAATATTTTAATGTAACTTAAACTCCATAAAATTAAATTTTCATAAAAATAATAGCATTTACTTAAAAATTCTAAATCTGTCAGTAACCCTCATTTAGATTTCACACCTGATTACAATTGAGGTATCAGCCTTGATGACTTAAAATTTTTCTTCTTGTACTTTTGCTGACACAGATGCCTGATCATATAAATGGTAAGTTTTGTCTGGGCAGCTGGAAGTGTCATTAAAACTATACATCTCACACTAAGCATTGAAGCTATCACTACTGTATTACTGGGTTTAATTACGTCATGACGTGCATTATTTTAGATTGGGGGAGATTTTCATTTTGTATGTTTTTGGCTTCAACATAAAAAGTAAGAAAAATACTGAAATTTGAATGAAAATTAAATGTTCTAACGCTTTATAGCATAATAATTTGCGAGAGCTATATTATTTGTCTTTCGTCTGTTAAATAACTTAGCAAAAACTGTTATATTGGTAATTTGTCAGGAAACAAAATAAAACAAATTAGCTAAATATAATTGAAATCTGTTATGAGGTTACGTATAAAATATGAGAGGTAACCAGCCGCCACCGTAAAAACAGCTGACTGCCAGCTCTCCTGCAGCTGATCTATAAACAGTGAGTCAATTGCAGTTTAAGCATACAATACTGAAACAAACTGGAAAATAGATGCTATTACTTGGCCCCAAACAAAAAACATTTCAGGTAAAGCGGGTTGCGCATCTTCCCTTATTTTAGTGCTTCCTTCCACACACCATATACAGGCAAATCGGCGATTTTTATAAATCGGTAACAGTTACTTAAAAAATGAAAATACTAGTGGCAAAACGAGATAAGTTAAAATATGTAAGTACACACTAAAAAAGGATTTTAGTTCTAATGGCAAAACAGCGAATTGAAATTCCATTTCCTTTTAATAATAAAATCGTGTGTTTATATCAATTTGTCAACTGTTGAACAAAACAAATTATAACTGGCTTACTGGAATCATTTTTTTAACTTTAGGACAAAGATAGCTTAATTAATATTATACCGACGATTCTTATTTTAAATAAGAATAATAATAATACATATTTATAATTAAGATCAGAATAGAATAAAAAACAACACTATATACAGCATACTTAAGAACGTACATTACAAACACATTGTAAGTTCAGTAATATAAAAATGGCAAGAACACAAAACCAACAGTTTATTTTAGGAATGGTTTAATAAAACAAAGCACAGGATAACGTACATTGTAATCTCACCTATTTGCGTGTGATAGTTGCGCAGTAAATCAGTTATTGCGCAGTTTTCTTTTTTTGTGGTTGAATAATAACAGCAAATTTTGTGAGGTTTCCAGTTTTACAAATACACCCGTCAAAAGGTCTGTCATAGAAAAATATCATTACGTATATACTCGTAAATAAACCAATTAATTGTGTGGTTTTATTTTTCAGTGGAATGTGCAGTGTTACCAACAGCCCTGGAGGTGATACGTTACTAGGAAGGACACTCTTGCCATGTACAATATACAATAAAAGAATAATAATTCTTGCGTTCACACAGTCATTCTAATCCATAGGACAGAACTCCTCTGTGCAAATTTTAACATAGCATTAAAGCATAGGGTTTGTAAGTTAAAATTTAATAACTAGAATAACTTGTGGTATGTCATATTAATTAAATATCATTTTTATAATATAGGCCTATTGTACTTAAACAGTAATTTGAGTGGATTTAATTTATTATTATTGCTTTATTTAGTAACTAATAGTTGTAGCTTTGATCAACAGACTGCATTGTAGCTGTGAATTTCTCGAATTAACTATTGTTATTTTTTATTGAATAATTTGTTCTTAGGTTTTGTTTTTATTTGTTATAAAAAATGTGTGTTTTTACTGATTATCAATTGTTGAGATTACAGAATCACATAAAAACTGATAAATAAGAGGTCATTTTACTTTGAATCTTATCAGCTGTTTTTTGCGATTAATGAACATCAATCATCAAATACTTCTAGCAGTAATATGGTTTTTAAGCAAAGATATTGCTGCGTTAGTGATATCCTAATAGCAATTAGTTCAGCTGTTTTCAATAATGTTCGTGTGAAAGACAGAAATATACTTGCATTATTTAGATGTTTATATTAATTTATCCTATATTCATTAGCTCTTAAGTGCGAGGAGTTGCCCTAAAATCAAGTAATTTAACGACTGATTCTATAATCAGGAACACATTGTTAAATAATGAAATAAATCAATACAATGTCTTATCAATTTTTATAATAATTTTAAAATCATCATCAGTTGACGTTTCTGATTTCATGGGTCGTCCTACACAGCCTCCTCCATTTTTGTCAATCTCTTCAGGTTTCCTCTTCCTCCACTTGCCTTTTCTGCAATCCTCTGCTTTCCATTCCTCACTCCATTCCTCACTTTCCACTTTCTCCATAGCTATCTTCAGCATTCTATTATTTCCCATCCTCTTCACATGCTCTATCCACTGTACCCTTACAAAGTTGTGTCGGGGTCTCCTACCCGAGAGACAGATATCATCAGACAAACATCAAACCTTGAGGTACTTATTCAAGAATCAATTTGTACATTTTGTCTTCAGTCATTGAAAAGTAGAAGGATATTGTTTTATACTTGGCAGCTCAGACTAAGGCTTCAGACTACAGGTCTAAGGTTTGAATGAACTGAGCTAATGGTCGGTTCTTCACTTGTGGAAGAATAACGTTTGTACACGGACCTGCTATATGAACTGACAAATAATTTTAATTTCTAAAAAAAGATAATATTGTTTTTCTTCGTGTGCTCTTGACCTTTTACCTAGCAACTCGACTTAACTTGCAGTCAGGGTCATATTAATTAAATATCTTGTTCTGTTTTAGGTGTACAATAGCCTATAACTTGAACACATTAACTTAAAATAAATTAAGACTATTTTTACTTTAATAATATTATATACATACATGTCATGATTTTATAATGTTAGAAGACTTTAAAAAATCAAGCATAGTTTTTACATGTTTTATTTAAGTAGTTATGTGGAGAAGTACTGAAATTTAACAAAAACACCTAGATTTTACATGTTTTACTATGAGGGAAAGAACTGTAACTAAAAAAAATGTCTCATCTATTTAGGTGGCATGTGGATGAAAGGTAGCTGCAATATAGCACCTGCTGGCACAAGTCAACAGCATAGTATTGTTATCTGTTAAATGAATAACATTAGATTATCATTCAGTATTAAAAAACAAATCTAGTTGGTGTGTTTGTCGATTTCAGTTTCATTTTCATAACATCGATAACAAAATTAGCGTAAATGCTACAAATTAACCAAAAATTAAAATATTTTGTTATTGTTTTCCTTAGAATTATCTTTTTTTTAACTTTACTAGCCAGCTGACATGGGCCCAAAGGCCTGTGCGTCAACTTTATTCAACAAGTGAAGTACCAACCGTTGGCTCAGTGGGGATTTGAACCTTGGAACTTGCCCTCCGCAGTCCAAAGCCTTATCCACTGAGCCACCATGCCAGCAAACACTTTACACCATTGGCATACACTTAACAAAACATTTTTTACCTTTATATTTACTTAAATTTATTAAGTACTTTCAATATACAAAAAAAGTATTATTGGAGTATATTTAACACATAAGTTTAAAATTTTTTTATAGAATTTAAAAAAAGAATATTTAATAAGATATTATGCACAGCTGTGAGAGTATGATACTCAAACATCTGAGATAAGACACAGCCATTTGATGTCTGGTCACCAGACCATTGTAAGATGGCACAACTGTGTAAAGTCTGCTCTTCAAACCTACTATGTGGTATCTAGTGGTCAACCAATGTGAGTATAGGCACAGCTGTGTGACGTTTTGTCTTCAAATAACTCTCTCAGATGATAGAAACATTTCTTATGAATGTTGTTTATAATACCATTAATGGTTTTAATTATGATAACTCTTTGTATTTCAGTTAATAACGTATTTAGTCATAAATAAAAGGTATTACAGTGAAAACCTGATTGTCCGTTAACTTATTTTACGCTATGTTCTCTTATCCGTCAGTGTCTGGGTTCATCGCGACATGGTATGACAGTTGCCGTATGACTCATTCGTCTGGAAGACGACAGTTCCCTCTCCAGCTGTCTAGCCCACTTCCTTTACGTCAGACGTTATTGGTCTCAGTGCAGTCTTAGTATTGTGTTATAAGAGAGAGTGTCATTGTGTTAAAGACCATTCTACATATTGAACAAACTACAAGTACAGACTATATACAGTGTATGTACATTAATTGTTATAGCCTTCCACTCTACTGTTTCTGCTGATCCTTTACTTTACGTTACAGATTTTGTTATTATTGTGTTTTATAGTTTATGTTATGTTATTTTGTTGTATAGTTTATTTTAATATTGTTTAAAATATCTCAAAAACGGAAGCATGTTGTTTTAGAACGTTAATAAAAAAAATAGAAGTAGTAAATCGATTACGTATGTAATATGTTTTTTTTCTAACCTTTTCATTCTCATTTCATTACTCAGTATGTTCTATACAGCATTTAAATTTAACGAGCGTAAGTAGTAATAACAAGTTTCAATTGATGTAAGTGTGAGAATTCTCTATAATTCATCTATTCTTCAATCCGTCACAGCCGCGGTCCCGATCCCTGACAGAAGATAGGGTTTCTACTGTGCATAGTGTAAAAAGAAGTTTTTAATTTCATGGCAGTTATTAAACATGAGTGTTACATATTTGAAGCATTAATGTGACAACAAAGATTTTAAAACACACATCCATATATATATATATATATTTATACAAGGTGAGGCAGACCAGCCGTGCAGCAGTATGTTTAGCGGGTGATCGGTTTGGTCTAGTGGCTTAAAACTAAATGCTTCCCCTATACACAGTACTTGGCGAGTCCATTAAAAATATTTTCATCAAAATCCAAGTGCTCTCCAAAACTGAGGGTTGTGGGTTCGAATCTCGACATTTTTAAATGTATGCATAGGACAGTTAATGCACCATTTTAAAAGTTTTGTTTGAATAAACTCAGTGGCGTAAAGAAAATTAAGTTATCATGATTTGTTTCAAAATGGCAGACGTTTTGATGAACAATTTTTATATTTACGAAATACAATCTAATTTTCTTACCATTTGAAGTAAGTCCATCCCAATTCCAAATTATTATCCAAAAAACCAGCTTTACTATTATGTGTCACATGACTACATTTATGCATATTTTGATGCTGGTCCCCTAACTTGTATGTTGAAAAATTCAAAATCTCTAAGTCAAACATTTTAAATAGCAACATGCATCATGTTGTAAGTCATTTTAAAGGTATCATTAGATTAACAAAGTTTGTACGTATTTAACCTTTTTTGGTACCTCCCGTTGTTTTTGAGCAATAAGCGGAGATGTGGTTTTAACGTAGTTTCCCTAGTGTTTTACATTACATTGGACACTGACCTTCAAGAATGAATGGTCTGAGGTAAATTATCAAATCTTTCTAAAATCATAACTATTATGATGAAAAAGTGAAGTCTTGTTACATTAAAAATTTTTAATAACATCTAGTATGATGACAGAAAACAAAATAAAATCTGTTTAGCTATATTTTAATTGACAAGAAAGGCAAATTTTTGTTGTTGGTAAAGGGTAATTTTTAATTCAATCATATCTTTAACTAATCGAAATCGATTTAATGACCTTCTTAAAAAAATTGTATAAAACAACATTTATTTGTTTCCAACTGTTAAAAAAAACCTTTAAACAAATGTATGCAATTCATGAAATGCAACTGATTGATTACTTTAGGCTGATTTTAGCTGAAATATTTATTTAACTTCATTTAAAATTCACGAATCAAATTAACTAAAATAAAAACTGTATACATTTAACAGTCCAAAGTACCTTGCATCCATTCCAGTTAAACATTAAAAATTTGTAAAAAAATTGTCTGGGTCTGCTTAGTCTATGAACATAGTAAAAAATGACCAAAACCTAAATAACTTAAGTTAGTAATTTATATGTGCTCTATTCAAAAATTTTGTAAGTGTATAAAGGTAAGTGAATTTTCTTTATGCTTATGAGTTTCTTTTAACAAGACCTTTAAAATAGTGTATTACTTGGTCCTATGCTTAGATTTAAAAATTTCGAGATTTAAACACACAACCCTCAGTTTTGGAGGACACTGTACATAAATTTTACTTACTCTTACTCTTACTCTTTCTCCCAGGGCCATCTATATCGCAGGTGATATTTAGCCGCACCAACAAAGCCTCTCCAGATTGACCTGTCCTCTGCATTCTCTTTCAAAAAAGTACATAAATTTTGATGAGAATATATTTAATGGACTTGCCATGTGCTGTTTATAGGGAAAGCATTTTGTTTTATGCCACCAGACCAAACTGTTCACCAACATACTGCATGGGTGGTTTGCCTCACCCTATATATCATATGTTTGTTTTCAGCTACCATTTGATAATTATAAAAGCTGCAATGTATATTTGGATAAAGATCCAAAAGTTATGATGTTAGTTTAGGGTTTAGTTTAGGGATACTAGACAATTCCGCCCACCCATACACGCACAATGGTATTGACCAACCCACGCACCCATACACGTACAGTAGTATTGACCAACCCGCCCACCCATACACATACAGTAGTATTGACCCACCCATACACGTACAGTGGTATTGACCAACCCGCCCACCCATACATGTACAGTAGTATTGACCAACCCGCCCACCCATACACATACAGTAGTATTGACCCACCCGCCCAGCCATACACGTACAGTGGTATTGACCAACCCGCCCACTCATACATGTACAGTAGTATTGCCATATTCATTAAATAAAAGTGTAAAGTGATCTCGTGTCACAAAGCTAAGTCCATTTAAGACCTGCCTCGCTGATCCTGTGTATGCTAGCTAATCCCCTCCATAAAAGAACGCAAGGGGCACTCTGTAACTATGTGATCCAGTGTTTGGATAGACTCCCTGCAATCACATGACTGATCCAGTGTCAATCCCCATTTATACTTCCAGTAATTGCATCTGGCAACGCTAGTTCGGAACTGTCCTTATAAAAAATTCGTATATACAGCTACAAATTAAATTTAAAAAAAACTAAAATGAACTTCTTATACTACATTTATAGCTAGACAAGGCAAGAAAACATAAAATCTTTCAAGTGAGATAGAATCAGAAAAGGGAGTAGTGGACTTCTAGATTAATAAAGTCTGATAAAGTATATAAAATGGAATTGATGATAAAAGAGTCAAGGATTAATATGAAGTATGATTACTGTGGCTGATTGCCGTCTCGCCTCAAGGGCTCAGTGGGCGGCTCTGTAATTTGGACAATCCCACCATCCCAACAATTTCTGAATATTATTTTAGGTTTCTTCAAAAAACTGAGAGAAACTTCAATTTCCCTACAATTTAAACATATTTTCTGATATGTTTTCTTTTAATCTACTAATTCCTACACCTTTGATATAAATAACACTTTACTATAATATTTTAAGCTAATATTAAGCCAACAAAAAAAGGGTAACTGACAAGTGAGATAGAAATTTGAAAAGTGATTATTTTGTTTAAGGTTTTTTGCTTTGATATATTGTATATATATTTGGTATGCATAAAACTGAAACTATTCCAATGATGTACAGACTAGTATTATTTCTTGAAAGGCGTTGATCATCAGTATACAGGCAATTATAGACCTGCGAATTTTGTAGTCTTTGTTGCAAACTTAGGCCGACTTACTAGAAAGAATCATTTAAATTGATATGATGAAGTAGCCGATAAACGGCGGGGGGCCCCATCTGATCACTTTAAAAATTTGATGGTATTGTACTGGATGGTATCAGAACCATCAGTTTATCTGTGTAGACACTACAAGAGAAGTCTCTAGTGGTTCGATGGTGATCAGGGTTCGGACACTGTCTGAGGAATTGAACCAAGTATCAGGCTTGTCAGTTTCTTAAAAATCAAACCAATAGTACGTGTTTCGGATCACACACAAAACTGTAGGTCCATTAGTTGCCCTGGCTATTGGGCTATTAATAAATTACATTTTATGTGCACAAGTCAAACTCTGTATCTAGGCTACACAGATTGTCCACTCTCATGAAAAATCATTCATATTCACACTAAAATAAACCTAAGCTGTGTCAGCGTCTCATATCTGAATAAAGCTGACCTTAAAAATGATTCCTGCAAACTGTATAACAAGGCACAATTTGTATGTCATGGACATATTCATTCATTATGTATTCAGTGTACCATGCACAAGCAAAATGGTCATTTGAGGAGTAACATTAGTCATGTTACTGCATTCAATTTTAATTATTATGTTAATATACATATATATCTATAAAAAAAAAGTGTATGTACTGTGTACAACACTTAAAAAAAGTAATGAATGGATCATTGAAATTTTTACACAACATTGCATTTATATACAACATTGTTTTTTTACATAAAGTTCCTAAAATTGTAAGCAGGGACAGGGCAGTTCAAGCACTCCTTGGCATAACTACATTTCATAAATGTCAGTGCTGAAAAAGTGCTACTGTGACCAGTTGATTTATGTCCATATTATATCTAAATGAAATTAATTTATTCCTCAAAAAAGATACAAAATCAAATATTACAATATTTTTCAGGAATACTACAACCACATCTTCCTGTACTGGTGGTTTAGTCATATCCTGTAAGTTTATGGCCCATCCTGTAAAATCGGCATTTTCAGCGTTCAATATCCTCGTAACGGTAATGCTAAACCTCCTCATAAATTACGTAACACTGTCACCAACCCCCTCCTCATTTTCGTCATCCACTTTTATGCATATTTTTTATTTATGTTAAAGTCATTGTTTAGATTTCTTCCCTTTGTTTTCTAAATGGTAGGGGGGAGAATATATTACAAACTTTAAAAATCTCTTAAGAAAATCCTGGTTTTTGGCTAAAAATGTTGTGAATGAATTTAAACAAATTGCTGAGGTTTAATAGTTACGTAACGCTGCCAAGAATCCCTCCCCGTAATGGTGCAAAACGCTGCCGAAAATCCCTCTTCAGGCGGTACACAATTTAGGGACGGCCCCTTATTACTGTGATTAGATGATTGTTCATTTATGAAAACAATATTATAATATTTCAGATAAAATCATGTAAACGTCAACCTTTATTACAGCTATTTTATTCAGCTAAACTCAAACTAAGGCACATCAAAGCGTGGTTGAGTTTAGCTAGTAAATAATATTGTATTAAAATTGATTTTTCAAGAAAATCCAAACAAACTTGATGGACGTCATATTCGCAGTGTAGCCTTATTAAAGCTACTATTTTTTTTTATATGTTGAACAAACTTAAATGAGAGATTAAAATAAAACTTCTTCAATGATAACAATTCTTTTTTATTTATCTTCTTATAAATAACTTCAACAAATAAAATATGGGTTTCTTCTTAAAATAATGATAAAACGAAAATAAAAATCTCTTCTTTTATTGACTCAATGGAACATAAATGAATTAAAACAACTCTTCCAAAATAATAAATTAAATATCTTCAGACCAGAACCTTTTTTATTTATTTAACTTTTTTAATAAATTTCTTTAAACTTTTAAATCAAAAAATTCAAAATTGTAATAAATTTTCTAAATTCTTTAAAATTCACTAATTTTACTAAAATTCTTTAAAATTGTATAAATTGCTTTAAAATTCTTTAAAATTGCCTTAAATTGCCTCCGGGAGATCTGGAACCAAAATAAATAACCAGCTTTTAGAGACTTGAAACATTTTTCCTTTTTACTTACAAAGTTAAAAAACAAGACAAAGAAAATCAAAACACTCTAAAAATTTGTCACTAGAAGAGTGACTTCAAACCAGAAACAAGTTTAACCGCGCATGCTTGGTGGATGTTACCCTATCTACTAAAACCCTACTGAAAAACTCTAACTAAAGAAAACTTGTAAAAATTACTTACGTAGCTGTCCTGGAGGTTTCAAATCCAAAAGTGACCACAACAAAGCTCGACCGGCATTCAACCAATCACTCACACGCGAACAAAAGAAAAATTGCCGCTACGGTAAAGAACACCGAAACGGTATAAGTCACCGTGTACCCGAAAGGATCGCACGTGGTCACACTCAGAAAGTAGTCGTAGAACTGCCGGAACGCCCGCAACCCTTCCACCAACGGACTTACCCCCACTTAACTCTAGAAGCTAAACCAACCAATTAGAACCCTCTAAACCAGGACATCTGAACAGGTAAGGCTCACCAAACATGTTGCCTTCAGAAAACATGTCGCATGAAATTGACAGGAAATTAACAGACGTGAAAATACTGGTTATTTAACTATTTTATATGGGAAAAAACTACTTTTTTATTTGAAAGGGGAAGATTCTGAATTTTTCTCAAAACTTGGAGAATTTATATTGAAAACTTTTGGAAAACAAAACAAACTCCTAAACCTCTCAGTTCTTACAAAATTTAACATTTTCTAAATACAATTTTCTAATTTAATTATAATGCAACAATTAACAATTGTTACATCAGCAGCTAATTATGCTTTCTTTTCATTAATTATTTTTAGCAAGTAATAAAATCTAATTTGACTTATTATCAATGAATTCAGTTTGAGTATTAGGAAGTTTTATCAGTACTAAATATTGTTTAGTAAGGTATAATCATGCATGTTCAGAAGTCCAGAGCAGGTTTCTAAATTGATTTATATGTTGTATAGAATATAAAAAAACAAACACTAAATTAACTTAAAAGCTTAATAATCAAACATACAGTATCTGTATAACAAAAAGTAACAATAGAATTAACGCTAATAAATAATGTTTTCAAGGGGAAAAGTTACAAAAATTAATATTAAATGATTTATAAATTCAAGTTAAATCAGTAAAACAAAAAAATTGGGGGGTGCAAAGATTGGTGCTTTGAACATTGCTTTATATCAAACATTAATTTAGTTTCTAGATAAATTAATTTGCTCAAACTTAAGCAATAGACGATTTGTGTAATGTAGCACATTAAGACGTGTAAGGCTTTAGCTAAGCTCATGACTAAGTTTATACCATGTTGGTCTTGGAAATGGACTGCAAAACCATAGCAGCCAAGAGTACTGAATTTTTAAAAATTAAATAAATACAAAGTTTAGCTGGAGAGCTCACAGTGAAAACTTTCTTTAGGAACTTTTAACTAACTATTCTTACATTTAAAATCTATCTTTCAATTTAATAGATTAGAAATATATCAAACGAGGAACATCTTGAGTACCTTATCAGATCTTCTTTGAACCCATGATCTGTTTGGGAAACAAGAGGAGTTATAAAAAAAATCCTTGTAGAACCAGAATATTGCATGAGGGTAATACAGAAACTGCATAAAAAATAAAAGAATATTAAAATGTTTTTAAAATACATCTGACCCACCTAAGAGACACTAGGTGAGCCCTCCCAACTATCCAAGGGACACAACTCGAGCTCTCCCACCGACCCAACAGTCACTACATATTAAGCCCTCCCATTCCACCCGAGGGACATGACTTGATGAGCCCTCCCACCCACCCAACAGTTACTAGATAATAATATCTCCCTCCCCACCGAAGTAATACAAATTGATGAGTCTTCCCACTCACTTAACACTGCTAGGCATACCCACTCATACAGAGATACACAGAACACAGATAGAAACCATTACTCCAGTAAAATAATAGGAATAATAATTTATCTTGAGAGTGATTTGAGAATATCTAATTGAAGATTTAAACAAATTAAATATAACCCAGAACCAATAAAAACTATTAGGTACTAAACTTTTCGTAATTTAATAAAACCATTGATTTTACTATGTATAGTAAAATCAATGATAAAATTGAATCAGTAACAAAAAGGCACAAAGACACTACTAGACTATATATGAGATCTTTGATGGACATAATTTTAATTGTAGGAAAGTGTTAAAAAACACTATCTTTTTCCAATATGGACAAATAATCGCCTAATTTTCTTTTGGGTGAATGTCAAGAGATTGAACGTCTAACACACACTTATATTACTGCTAGTTTTATCTTTGCATTAAGTTGTAAAAATTTGAGTGCCGAAGTATTCAAATTAAATTAAAAAATCAGATTACAAGGAACAAAAATATCTCTAGAGACATCTATTTCATAAAAGTTTGTTATGGGCACAAAAGTACTTTCATTCCGCTTTGTGTGGAATATTCATCGCACATTTCATAATTATCACGCCACTGCAATGACCCTCGCGCCAGACTGGGGTGTGGGGGTGGCCGGTCTTGCGCACAACGGTCCTAGACGGCTCCAGCCCAGACTCCCCAGGTCGTCAGTCGCAGCTTGCCATGGGGCGCGAGGAACTCTCTGTCCCTCACCAACACGTGCTCGTCCACGAAGGCTATATCACCACCTCCTTCCTGCCGACCATCAGGTACGATTCTTTTGTTGGTTTTTGACGGTATCAACAGTTTTCGTCAAGATAAAAATATGGTCGACAGCTTAGGAATCAAGCGCTCTTCTTTATATGTCGTAAAAAAAATCCGAGCTGTTCTGCAGTAAGTAATGATTTCTTCGGAGCTCATCGTTTAATTGACAAGATTCCATTTTGTTAGCGTGAAGGTTTTACGTAAGTAAAAAAAAATGCACCTTCACAAATCATGGTAGATAAAACAAGTATCTTTTCATTTTCCTCTCGTGAGATAAAACGGCATTATTTTAAATTATAATAAGTGCGTAGTACTAAACAATTATAATTGTCCATGATTATTTTATCTAAATGTACGTCATTCATATTTTTTTTCAATTCTTATTCTTACGTATGAGACGCCGACACAACGTTGTACGTATTTTAAGACGAATATGAATGACGATATGAGTGTAGTCTGGTTACTGAGTTCAACTGTTCCTGAGAAAGGGGAATTAGCCTAACGCCAAGGCAATTAATTATAGATACAAAATGCACAAATATCATGGTGGTCGATTTCAGTAAACCACGTTTACGTTTCTCAGACCAGAAGGATTCACAAGTCAATCCTCTGGTCTGAGAAAGATAAATGTAATTTGCTAAAATAGTTCACCACTATTTGTACATTTTGTACTTATAGTGTAGTAAACGCATGTTGTGTGACGTTCATTTGTATTGTACTTGTACCAACACGTATTATGCTAATTGAGAAACTAATCAATGTAAATTGACGTTTTGATGTTGTACCTTGCTTATAATACTGTAGTCCAATTTATTGCATTTCTTAAAGTTTCGTATGAAATGGAATCCGTAAAAATCCTTATCTCAATTTCTGTAGGTAAGCCTCACATATTTAGAAGAAAAAAAACGAGAGTAGAGAGTAATCTTTTGATATTAAGATATTTTATACATGCGTAAGAAGACTATGGTTTTTGGATCTTATGGCTTCTCTTCATGGTCTCCAAAGTTAAGATGTTGATTTAATAGACAATGTTTTGTTTCGAATTTACTTAAAAGTTATTTGTACTATTATTAATAACTTCGCTCGTTATCTGATAATTTACTCCGCGAAGAGCTCGGTCTACGCATCTTTACATGGGGCTCCACCCTGGGAAACCTCGTCGTCCTACTCACGGCTCACTTCACTCGCCATTCACATCTAGCAAGTTGATTTTATCCCTGATACCCCTATTGTCCTGTTTAAGATTCGTTTCGATCGTCCTCCACATCTTAACATGGGGCTCCGGGAACCTCGTCGTCTTACTCACGGCCCACTTCGCTCGCCATTCACATCTAGCAAGTAGATTTTATCCCCGATGTTTTGTCCTGCTCAGTGTTTGTTTCGATCGTCCTTCACATCTTGACATGAGGCTCCACCCTCGGGAACCTCGTCGTTCTACTCACGGCTCACTTCGCTCGTCATTCACATCTAGCAAGTAGATTTTATCCCCGATGTTTTGTCCTGCTCAGTGTTTGTTTCGATCGTCCTTCACATCTTGACATGAGGCTCCACCCTCGGGAACCTCGTCGTTCTACTCACGGCTCACTTCGCTCGTCATTCACATCTAGCAAGTAGATTTTATCCCCGATGTTTTGTCCTGCTCAGTGTTTGTTTCGATCGTCCTTCACATCTTGACATGAGGCTCCACCCTCGGGAACCTCGTCGTTCTACTCACGGCTCACTTCGCTCGTCATTCACATCTAGCAAGTAGATTTTATCCCCGATGTTTTGTCCTGCTCAGTGTTTGTTTCGATCGTCCTTCACATCTTGGCATGAGGCTCCACCCTCGGGAACCTCGTCGTTCTACTCACGGCTCACTTCGCTCGTCATTCACATCTAGCAAGTAGATTTTATCCCCGATGTTTTGTCCTGCTCAGTGTTTGTTTCGATCGTCCTTCACATCTTGACATGAGGCTCCACCCTCGGGAACCTCGTCATCTTACTCACGGCCCACTTCGCTCGTCATTCACATCTAGCAAGTAGATTTTATTCCCGATGTCTTGTCCTGTTCAGTGTTTGTTTCGATCGTCCTTCACATCTAACCATTTTAACTG
Organism: Stictocephala bisonia; assembly: GCA_035578905.1. Lineage (NCBI taxonomy): Eukaryota > Metazoa > Arthropoda > Insecta > Hemiptera > Membracidae > Stictocephala > Stictocephala bisonia. Next base: position 33,886 of record JAQJVL010001728.1, on the reverse strand, counting down.
ATAACAATAAAATCAGAATGGCTAGTAAGTAGAAAATATCTCTGTCGAGGGAAGCGGTACGCTTTTGTGGGCAACTGTGCCTGAACTGTTTTAAAATCACAAACGCACAACAAAACGACAAGCATTTCCTCGTAAATTAAAGTAAACATAACTTAATGGTTCCAAAGAATTGGCACAAACTTTCCCCCATATTAAACACTAAAAAAAAAAAATCAAAACTTTGAAAATTACCAGTTCGATTCCCAAATATGTTTTTTGCCTTTACTCAACAAATTAGTCAAGTTAGAGACATGTGGTTTATACTAAAATATTCTAAATTGTAATTCACATATTTCCTGAAAATTTAATCAAAATCTTTAGAACCGTTTTTGAGAAAATTCCATTTTCGTACCATGTGTTTTGCCCATGAAAATTTAAAAAACCTAAAATTTCAAAAAAAGTTAAAAATGGTTTGGAGATATTGGCTAATACACCTAAATACCAAATGTCATAAAAAATGATCCATCCGTTTGGTCTCCAGCGAACTGCACATTCAGACACACATACTTACAGACACCAACATTTTTGTCGAAAAAACACTTTTTTGGGTTTAGGGGACCCTAAAATGGATTTTTAGACCAACTTGTAAAAAACATTTTTTTACGGCCACAATACGGTACTTTCTCTATGCTGACGCATATGGGAGAAAGTAAAAAACATATGACGTTCTATAGAAGAACTGTGTACCAATTAAAACTAAGATACATATTTCATTTCAATGCTGTATTTCAATAATCACGTCTTTTGATGCTTGGCGAATATTTTAAAAATGTTATAGTGGTTCTGAGGGGGGGGGGAGGTTGTATTTCCCTCAACGCCCCTTTGTTACGCCACTGGGGTAGTGCCTATAATTTGTAGAATTTCTTAACCACGCCTTCAATGGGGTCATGAGTCTCGCGCCGCCTCTAATTAATAATCAGCTGAGCTATTCACTGGTCGTGTGTGACGTCATAGACACAGACAAGTAAGTAATAGAAGACTTCCCTATTTGTGAGGCGTTACTCGATATGTATTACGACTGACCTAACGGCTTTTATTTATTTTTAGATATGTGAAAACAAAAGTTAATGTGCGTTAAAACATGTAGAAATAAACAAGACAAGACAAAACGTAGTCTTCTGCGGAGAAAAAAAAACTATAAACACTATAAAAAGTTTGAAACATTACTAAATAGAAACCAATTATACTATAAAAATTATAATTACATTAAAATTTTCCTCGTTTATTTTTGCGTTTTTTTTATAAAGGTAATTTTTTTTGTTAATCACGGGGAGAATAAAAATGCCTGATTTCCATCACTTATAGAAGCGTTCATTTAAAAAATTCATCCTTTCAAAAACCACTTGTCAGATTATATTTGAAATTTTAATAGGTCATTTATCAACTCTTTGACTAACTAATTCTAGAGTTGTATGAACTTTGATTCATTAAATAAATTGTTCTTATGAAAAATGTAACACAACTTTTTACAGTAATTTAGTAGGCCTACGAAATGGAATAAAACTTCGTTTTGTACATAACAATATCAGTATATCAAAAATTGAATGAACATTAAAATAAAATACTTAAATGAATTAAAATTTATATTGATTAATAATCAATCGCGGGTCAGCGTGCAGCGGCGCGTGAAATCGCGGCATTCTGTTCTGCCGCATTGCACGAAAGCATTACAGCGTTGCCACCACAGAGCACAAAATAAGAATTCGTATTCTGTGCTCTGTGATTGACACATTGAACAACCACGCTTTACACTTCTTCAACGTAGAAAAAGGTCTTCCCAAACAAACCAACACTTTTTGATAAACAGGATACTGTAATGTTTTTTGACATTACACATTCCCCCCTCGATTTAAACACAAAACAAATTCAAACATAAAACAGATAGCACTGATGATAATTCCAGTCTCACTCTCCGACAACATTTATATCAGAAGTCAGTCTTTTTATATTCTACCCGTGATTAAAAAAAAATCAAGAGATACAAATGTTCCCTTTACACTCAAAAACGCACAAATAAACAAGGGACATTTTAATGTCATTTTTATTTTTCTAGTGTGGTTGGTTTTTTTACAGTGATGTTTAAACTCGAGTGTTTATAGTTTTTCTCCGATAGTAGTTATCAAACGAATGACAGTGATCCGAGATTCTAAACAATTTGGAATTACGCCAATTCACTGGTTTGGGATTTAATTTAATCACAAAATAACATGAAATAAAGCATTGGGTATTTTTATCCTAAATTACTTATACAGAAAATATTCTTGTAGAAATATGCTAAATACAAAAAACGTGGAATTCACTAAAGAAAAAAATCAGTATCATGACAAATTGTTTGATTGTATAATAAAACTTTGTTCATTATTTGTTAATACCAACTTATGCAGGTAGAATGTAGAATTATTTTCATTATCATTTCAATAAATTATTATGATGTTTTCGCACCTGTCTAGAATCGTTAGAAAAGTATTTTTAATAAGTCCAGCGATGGAGTCATCGAGTGAAGAAGGTACATAGTATTTATCGAGTGACATGCGGGTAAAATTATTGTACATACCGCTTACACATACTTAAACTTCACTTCAGAGTCAGCGTAATAGTGTATAACCATTTCTTCTTTGCAGAAAATTTTCTTGCAACAAACCTCGCTCTTTCCTTTCCTTTTCTTAATTGTTGCTAAATGAAGATAAATGCATGCAGCCGCTGCTGTTGTCTGTGAACTAGCCATGTAGAAATTGTGAAACGTGGAATTAGCGCAAAGTAGTGGGGCACGTTTGATCCCGTCAGCCATGATATTGACAGATACGGACACGATATTTTGCCTAGCTGGTCATCGACACTGGAGTAGCCCGACCAGCTGACACGTCCACTGACAGCCATGATATTGACAGATACGGACACGATATTTTGCCTAGCTGGTCATCGACACTGGAGTAGCCCGACCAGCTGACACGTCCACTGATAGCCATGATATTGACAGATACGGACACGATATTTTGTCTAGCTGGTCATCGACACTGGAGTAGCCCGACTAGCTGACACGTCCACTGACAGCCATGATATTCTCTACGTTTACTGGGGGAGAAACCCAGTAGTCAAGTAGACAGTAATACATATAGAGTGACAAAATATTTACAATTCAATTTTAACTTTATGCAAGAAAATTCAATTCACTAACTAGGTAATAGAATAGTTCCACAATGTAATTGTATATGATTTAATAAATATTGCAAAATCTTACTAAAAAATATTCTTCTTAATGTAAAGAAATCGCTATCCTTTTTATGAAGATCACAATATTTTTGTTATTCATTTCTGTGAATCGCGTCATCTTATAAAGTCGGTATAGTTGTAAATTACATCCAAGTTTTATCTAATCCTATTGGTATTCTGTTGATTGCATTTAACCCCATAGTGAAGAGCCAGTGGCCGAGCAGAACCCCTCAGGATAACCACAGTGAAAAAAAGAGGTCTCTTTCTTAAGGCCGCAGCGAACTTCAGTGGCAGTTATAAATACATTATATATCTGTATTAATAGTTGCTACATTTATTGGTGAGTATTTTGGAGAAATAAAGGGAGTTGCTGACAAGATGCTTGCCATGCCAGCGCACTATTAGATACGACCCCTATTTCTTTTTTCTCTGTGAGATTTGAACCATGGCTTTGTCTGTTAGTTTTATCAGTAATAATCACCTTGTATTGTACTGGTTCTCCCCCTTACACTAAAAAGGAGACTAGCCTCTCCTTAAAAACAAAATAAATGGTCTATGTTACTCTTATTGATGTCATGAATGCTGCTGATAGTATGGCTATCTCTGATAGTGTAAATTATTACAGCATGTCATATTTATTGTTAAAAGGAATAACTTTTTATAAATATGCCACTAGATTTCGACCTACTGAAAGAACTGGTGTGAGATGCACTGAGTGGAGGAAGTGAGTTAGAGAATTACTCTTTCCCTGTTGTGTCATTTAATTTATTAAATATCATAGAGAGTATATAAACATTAGGCCGCACAGTACCAAGCCCCACCCAATACGTAATTATCAGCAGTGACTATTACTTGGTTTGATTGGCACTAACGTTTCAAGCTTAGACAGATTTAATTAATTAATTATTTTTAATTCAAATAACAATAACATATTGAATAATAATGACTCGAGTTTGAGCAAACACTGCACAATAACCACTGGAACTAAAAATAAAATCACATGTTCGCTATTTATTTCTACGTTCATTACATCGGCACACAAAATGTTAATTGCTCTAAACAAACGTCAGTCAATCTATAGCTGAAAGATAAGTCTTCGTATGGGCACAAATAATATAAAACCCCCTATTTCTGTTGTAAATTATGAACAGCAACCGTTTACTCATTAGGCCTGGGCACTGGGCTGAATTATTGTTTAGTAGGCCTAACATTCATCAAATGCATTAGTCTACATTCGACATGTTAACAGTAAACACGCAACGCATTTAGTCTCTATCAGTCAACAACTAATGGGTTATTTTGTATTTAACCAAATCTTATCATTTATATAAAAAATTCGTATCATTTTCATGCCGAATCTTTTCTTAATTCATTATATAGCTCGTGTAAACAAATATTATGCGAACATAAATAAGGTTAATGGATAGGTAATTGTTTTTTGTTATTCTCTTTTAAGGTTAATAATAATAATAGAGTATTCATTCAGACGCCCAGTTGAAATCACGCAACTGTCGCTAGGAGTAGCAAAGAACCTGCCTCAATAACACACATACAACGTGTTTCCCTCCCCCCCTCACTGTCCACACCTGCCCCGCCATGCAAATTGTACACAAGAACACGACTCCCTCATTTATATTAAAATTTAGCAATGACGTTTTTATATGTGATTAATCTACTCTTTCAGCTAAAGATAATAATTGTACTAATTCCAACCCTAAATTTGTTGAAATATTTTTTAAGTTTTACTATATTATCATAATAATTTTTAGAAATATATAAATAGCACTGTTTTTAATGATTTACATGCCTAGAAATGCCGAATTTGCCATTTTAGTTAGCTATATCTACAAAATTCTGTTTCTTGAATATGTGGTATGTTAGTTTGTGTTATACTGCTGATTTTAGGCGATCTTTTATTACAGAAATCACTTTAATTGTGTATATTTTTTTACCGTATGAGTTATATATGTTAAGAGTCTAAAAACGTGTTAATGTTGAAAATGTAGAGCCTCTATAAAGTCTAAGTTGTATAAGGTCGTACCACAAATGTAGTAAATTTAGTGTTCTTACAATACATAAAAACTATCAATTTTATTGCAAGTGTCAAGATCATCTTTAATCTATCTATTAGACATAACTGTAGAAATACTGTTGCAGTATTATCAATACTTTTATCTGTCTTATCTTTACATAAAGGCCTTCATATCCACATTTATATTTTACTTTCTCCAATATGCGTTAGCATAGAGAAAGTATTATGATCGTACAAAATGTGTTTACAAATTGGTCTAAAAATCTATTTTAGGCCCAAAAAGTGTATTTTTTGAGAGGACAAACATTTTGTGTCTGTCCGTCTATCTGTGCAGTTCGCTGGAGACCAAACGGATGGGTAGATTTTTATAAAATTTTGTATGTGGGTGTATTTAGCCAATATCTCCAGACCATTTTGTTCAATTTTTTGAAATTTTAGTTTTTTTATGGCAAAAAACATACAAAAATGGAATTTTCTCAAAAAATGCATTCAAGCTATTTTGATTAAATTTTCAGGAGACATGTGAATTCAATTTAAAATATTTTACTCTAACTTGACTAGTTTTTTAGTTATGGCAAAAAAAAACATATTTGGAAATCAAACTGGTAATTTCAAAGTTTTGATTTTTAGTGTTTAATATGGGGGAAAGTTTGTTCCAATTCTTTGGAACCATTTATTTTATGGGTGATAATATTGAAATAAGAATAACAAATCTAGTTTCACTACGAACATCCGATAACACCAACCTGATTGTATTTACTTTTTTTCGTTATTCAGTACTTTATGGCAAAGACTGTTTGTTTGTGTTACATCATCAATTTTGATCGGAAAAGCTTTGCACAAGATGAATGAGGGCGAGATTGTTAAACATCCGGGTGAGGTCGGGTAGGGGTAAATGGCCTTGAGAGGTGCTCGGCCACCGGTCACCCCCGGTATCGACCGGTCACTGGCCAGTCTCACCGCTATGGCTGAGTCACTCTCCTCCACCAGAACTCTTCAGCTCCGACCTCAACTAGATGTCACCTTCCTGACCGCTGGTAACGGCTGCTGGAACTTTACTCGGTGAGTAGAGAGAGCACGACCATGAATTACGACAACTTGACTCTAACCGAAGTAAAGAAAAGTGTATTCAGGGTGGAGGAAAAATATAGAAACCCTTTCACAACAACGTGTTTTTTCCATTGATAATTTAATTGTTTTTAAATAATTGTGTTCCGTAAAGTATCAGAATAATTTATTTGGAAACGTTACATAGCGGAGAAATAATATTGTTCAAATTAGTTACTTTGAAATTCAAATGACCAATACTTTGGAAAGGATAAACCTTTCGAAGTCCGGTTTGTGGCAATTAATTTATCTTGAATAGACCTTTCAGTTGATACAAAACTCGATCTAGGCTTACGTTGAAGATTTTCGTTCAACTCCACGGGGCCGTCCCCCTGAAAAGATGAAATGTCGCTAATGGCGTCAAAAATGTGTTCCTCTTAACCATGAAGATGTACAAGATTTCACTTTTACAAGTGAAACCATACAAAAGTTGAGAAAGCATTTCCATTTTTTTCCACTTTGTGTATTGTAGTAGTGGATTTGATCAATTTCAGTTTAATCGAATGAAAATTGATTATTAATATACTTAAATAACAAAGTGCTAGTTAATTTGGTGAATATCAAATACATCAGTCCCACGCGATTGTTTACGATTTTTTAAATTCGTCTACGAACACGACCCCTATTGGAATTTTTACTCGGAAATAAATTTTTTTTACAATAAAAACTGCATTTTTCATTAATTTTTTAGCAGTGTATTCTCATAAACCCGAATATGGCATCCAATTTATCATACAACAAATAATGACTGATATATTTAACAAAAAGTGGATTAGGTTAGGTAGGTTTATTTAGGTTAAGTTAGGTTAGGTATTTTGGTGGATAAATATTATCTATTTATACCCGGTAACTTATAACGAACCTAACTCACATTTTTTGTTGAATATCTCAGTATTGTTTATCGTATGATGGATTGGCTGTCATATTTGTGTTTAGGAGAATAAACTACAAAAGAATAATGTAAAATACGTCGTTTTATGTGTAAACAATATACATATGTATTTTAAAATTATTTTAAATTCATATGCATTCATGTTCGTAGAGTTAATATTGACTTTGGAACCGTTATATTCCGTATTTACTGTTAATTTTGCAATAATAACTCTAAATTATAGATTACATGTGTTTTGGTTCTACTGTACTTAAAATGTTATGTGTGTTATATTTTGATTCTTTTGTATTTTTTAATTGGATAAAAATGCATTTCATTTGTCCAGCATAGTATTGTAGTACTATACTATAGCATAGTAGTATAGCAGCGTATTGCGTCTACACAAAGCCCTCCCTTATTCCCAACGAATACTGAATGGTAGTATAGTAATTATTTCTACAGACTTATAAACATATTCAATGTACATTTTCTAACTGCCACCGAGGCGTTCGCTGCAGCTATAAGAAAGTATATACGTTTCTTTAGTTTTTCATTATTCATTTCTAAGACGCCGATGGTCAAGATATTGGCGAATATGAGGAGTGAATGAAGGTGATGAGTGTAGATGAACGAGTGTAGTCATTGTTACTATCTGAGTTCGACTTAGTTCAGAAAGGACTATTTATTAATAGCCAATGGCCAGGGCAACTATGGGACCCACAGTTTTACGTGGAATCCGAACCACGTAGTGTTGGTCTGATTTTCAGCTAACTGACAAGTCTGACACTCAGTTCTCTTCCACAACATCTGAACCTTGACTTCCATCCAACATGGACACCCAAGACTTCTCTAGTAGTGTCCATGTCGATGACAACCATTTAGTGGACGTCGTGTCGGTATTAAGAGGGCCGAGCATGGAACCAATCTCCCAAACACATTGTCCCCAAGTAGCTGGGTTACAGCACTGCGCCACCACCCTGTGAGATGCGCCATATAATGCGAATGGAAGAGACCATATACCAAGTGGGCTTATTGATCTGAAAGCTGTAGCGAGTGCATAATTAGCATCGTGCAGATATAATTGCGGATGAAGCCAAAAGTCATACTTTTAGTGCATAATTCATTAAGATTTTAAATATATTGCCATTGGACTTTTAATGAGATGCCGATCTCTTTTTCAACCTTACTCTGCCCATTCCTCATAAACTATTGATCTGCACGGGGAACTTATCAGACAGAGTTGGGGAGAGAATCAGTACAGTTCAAGGTTAATATAACAGATAAAAACATCAGTCAAGACCAAGAATCGAACTAGCGCTATCTCTAACCAAGGCTCTAAGTCCTGACCCCTTAGACCACTCGACCACCGGCTCTCCCTCTAACGCTATATATTTCGAGTTAAAGGGCTGAACTAAAATCCAATTGTTCCATTATTTTTGCTCTTACAACTCATTTGAATACTCTCCAGTCCTCTGGAGATGCCTTCGGACTAGAAAGTGGTTGGTGCTACCAAAAATGCAACATGGAAATGCCTCTGGTTAGATAGCTTCTAAGGCACGTGTTTCCACAGGAATAGACATATGCGAGGGGCTGGAGTGCTGGAGATGTCCAGCCTGGAGGGGAGGAAGGGGTTGAGGGTGATTATTAATGAAGACATAGATGTCCTCAGTTGAGGTGTTATGTTCTCGTACGTCCCCATTTTTATAAAGTTTATCTGAATGACATTTAGTCATAATGTCATTGGTTATATGCCAAAGGCTAAGTTAATACTCGGCATTTATCATGTCTGAATGGCCCAAGAGTTTCAGCATCAACCTGACGGCCATATTAAATTCACTTCGCTCCACCGTGGTACTGAAATTTGTTTAAAGTGAAATATACTATATATGGATTAAACGAGTGGCAAATAACCGCTACTGTTAGTGAGTTACTCAATGTGGAATATTGTGGAATATAATATAAAAACGTTCCTGTTACCGGCCAGTTTTACTTCTAATACTGTCCTGGGCGGCACATAACGATTAAAAAGCTGAGCTCAACTTTCATGCATCGATTTATACTACGTGGTGTACATGTAGATTCTTTTATGTGAATTTGGCAACTAACTTCATACTGTAGTGGAGCTAACATCTACGAAAATAGATAATTTACGAATCGAACATTTTCGAATCCAATTCTTACAAAATTCGGACATCCATACATGTTGTAGTGCGCACGTCGATGGCAACCATTGAGTGGCATGTGTTAAGAGAACTAAAAACATAGCCTGTGTCTTACATCTTCACAACAGTGATATCTCAAGTAGCTGGCTTATAGCACTAAGGTAGATTGCTTTGGAACATTTTTTATGTCTATACATTTTTTCTGTACAACCTTTCAAGTGATGTTTGTTTTAAATATAAGAATAAATATCATGTTGGATCTATATCCGATAGATTGTCACTGATGACACTAAGGCATCTGGTGCGCTCAGACATAGATGACCGAGTAACGTGCATAAATTTTTTTTTCTGTCAACTGATTCGTAACACAAAAAATGTATTTAGTTGCATGTAATAAACACCTTTTCCACCCTAACTTCATTGTTGCTAAAAATGTTGTACAAAAATATGTTACTGCACATTAAAAAGAAGAAAATAAAATTTGGTGATAAAGTGTGAGTCCAAATAGATTTCACAGTTCAAATGCAAATTTTTGGGGGAAAACTTTATTTGAGACGAAATAAAAAATGCATTTTTATTATTTTATCTTTTCAAAAGTGGACAATTAAAAGTTTATTGGCTCTCTGTTACTCCTATTTGACATCTTCTACCCTTACGGCTAACAATCCACGACTTACACTGCAGGCAGTGATCGATGACATGGTTGCGAGTCGATCACTCGTTTTGGTACTTCCGGTTCATTCCTCCGTTCCTATTACTGATGTTATCTCTCTCTCATTGTTAATTTTACTCTTATTTGTCTTCCGGTCAATCTTTACAAACAAAATACCCAAAAAGTCTGCAAGTGTATGGCAGCGGTTTCACGGCCTTTGCAAAATCGCAGGTGAGCGAACACAACCTTATGCTGATCAAATCACTCACCGCCAAGAATCGGAATGACATCAGGTTGGTGATTGCGTATATTTCTGGACACGGCCACTTCAATTAACATTTCGCAAAGATTGGTATCTACTTTGGAGCTCAGCAAAAGGAGAAATTCGGGGACGAGCTCTCAGAAGAAAGAATGGTAGCTAGTCTGGGAAAAATATTTTAGAGATGGCTAATCCGCTCTGAATAGTTACCCCATTCTAGTAGACAACAGGGGAGCACAATAAACCTAAAGTTGAAGTTCAATCTAGGAATGATCTCAGAGCTTTCCTTCCTCTCAGTAAACTAAACTAAATTAATTAAGAGTCAGCAGAGGCTGTCGGCCATTTTGGTTTTAATCCGACAAGAAAAATGTTATTTTCGAACCGGACATACGATCACACTTATCAAAATTAAACAGTTATTTGGAAACGGGTTTTCCTAACACATTCCATTTGAACAAGAATAAAATTGCGAACTCTTGATTTCTTTCATAGAAAAAAATATATTTAGTTAAAATCTGTTTTGCCTATTTTTCAAATCTAGAGGCATATTTATTCAAAATATCAAAAGCAAATCCAATGCGCAATTTTATAACGTTTAAAATGACACCTCATACACAACTGTTGGTCAATAAATAACAAAAAAATATGGATTCGAAAATAACATTGTTCTCATAGGATTAAAACCAACATAGCCGACAGCTTCTGCAGATTCTTAAGTTTAATCACTGTATGCATGAAGCAGTTTGCTAACTAAGTTATTTTGCTCAAACTTTTTAGCAGAAGGCTTGAATATTGTAATAATATTATAATGCCGTTACAAAATACAGTAAAATACATTATTTATGAACTCCGTAACTTTTTAAGTCTAGGTGGTTGCGACTTAGAATAAAACCCCTTTATTGTGCATAAGTCGGTATGCGTGTTTAAGTGCAGCATAAGGCGATGTCGTTAGATTAAAATGTGCGTGAACTGAGACTTGTGCGTGTCCTAAAGTGCGTACTCGGGTTGCTGGTCAGTGGAGGACGATAACCCCGGCATCGATTGTAGGCCTTCGGCCAGTCCACTGGCCACTCTCTGGTGGTCTGTGTAACATGCATAGTTAAATGGTCTGTGATTGGTTATACCACAGAGTATATAATAATTAGTTTATCTATATATTCTGTGGTTACACTAATCGGTTCGTTCATTCTCTGTAAGATACTCTGTGACTCTGTAATATACAAGCTACACAATGTCAGATGGATTACATGAATGAATCTTTACTATCAATATGCAATGAAACTTACACGATATTCAATTAAGGGTAACTTACTCGTAATTCCTTACTCTGCTGAGTTAAGTACAACACACACTATAAGCCAAATGATCATATTTTAGTTTTTAAAAAAATGATTTAGTTTGAAGTTTTTACTTTTAACTATTTTTCAAAACTAGAAGTATGAATTCAAAATATAAAAAGCAAACCCAACGCGTTATATGATAACGTTTAACATTACATCTCATACACAACTTTTGGTCAATAAATAACGATAAAATATAGATATGCAAATAACATTGTTCTTATGGGACTAAAACCAACATGGCCGACAGGCTCTGCAGACTCTTTAAGTTCTTTTTTTCAAATATTTTAATCATGTATTAATCATAATATGATTAAGCTAATGCATTCATAAGATGTCAATTTAGCTGGATAAAGTTTGAATAGATTAAAATTTGCTGTCACCCTAGAACCCAATTTATATGGAAACTAGGGGACATCCCTGCACGCGTCGTGTGTAGGGACTCTGTTAGTTGTTTGATTGGCCATCGGCCTCGGTAAATTAGATTGGTAGTTTCAATTGCTGTGTTCGTGATATTTAGGCCTTTTCTTTAGGGTACGGTCACACTTGACGTTTTGCTTGGGGGCGACAACGACTCGAACGTCGCATGTTTCGAGTGCGACGTCAAAAACGTCGCCATGTTTCCTAAAGGACCCGGCCATCCACACTCGGCGTTCTTGTCGCCTATGCGCTCCCCCACCATACCCCTTCTCTACTCTGCCGGACTATTCAGCTGCTTGCATTGCTATAAAGTGGCTTTAAATGTCTTTACTGTACCTAAGTTTTGTGATTTTTTTATTACCAAAAGTGTTTATCATGTTTGATACAGAGTGGTTTATTAATGAGGTTAGCTCCACTGTGGGATTGTACTTTAAAAGATTACAGTAATAGAGGCGTAAAAAGTAAATTTTTGATAGAGATTACTATAGGGAACCTTCTTATTTTCAAGCCAACTTCCAATACAGATCGACAGCTGCATTAGAAGTCGAGTTAAGCAGCTAATAATGGTAACAGTGCTCCCAACATCAATTATTTATCTGTGACAAAATAGTAACATATTTCTTTAAATTTCTGTGTATTATAATTTAATACACTCTTCTATCAAATCATGAAAATATAATAGTTAGGCATACATTTCCCAAATGTTTGTTGTAATTTTGCAGATTAGGCCAATTTTTTTTGAATGTATATTAAAAAGATTGTTATCTCAATTCCGTAAGGAACCTGAACATTATGAGCTCTCATATCTACGTTATTAAACAAAGTATCGAAAAATTGCAAAGAATAAAAACGTCTTAAATTACTCCTGTATTTCTATCTAAAACTACCATAAATTATAGGTTGTTCTATACGGAAAAACAAAGTTGGACGCTATTGGAAAATAGCGACCATTTTTTAAAATTTGAAATATATCTTTGATTGTCTCTAAAAATAAGGCAAGTGCCCCATTTAAAGTTTTTTTCATACTTATGGTTTCCAAGATCACAATGGTGGCCCATTTAAAAAAGATACTCTGTATAGGAGACGTTAGAAGAAGTTATTTTTTGCCATTGATTTAATTAAATATTATGTATTATTTCTAAAAAGACAACACTTAACAATCTTTAATGTTACAATAACAAAATTGCCTTCTTAAAGTTTGCTATTCTTTTGTTGATAAAGGAAACGAATATAATTGAAACATTAAACAAGTCTTAATTGCTCATATTGAATTGTACACTTTTACTCTATTTTTAGTAAGTGGTCTGGGGTAGAACTACCCTCCATTTCAAAAATTACATTTAGTCTCTGGTTACAAAGCTTCGACAAATCTCAGGTTATAGTAAACAATGTTTATTTTGTTGTAATATTGAATTCGACCACTTCATTTCATTCTGATCTCAAATAAAAATAGTAATCATACCAACAGTTTTTTATCAATTTCAATCCAACATATATACAAAAATGTTTAGTACACCTTCTGTAGAGAGTAAAATATTTAAAAAAAACACGGTGATTGTGTAAGCTATATATCTCATATTTAATTTTGAATTTGGTGGGTCAATGGATGAGAAAGACCGTCAAGACGTGTGTGAATGAAGGGAAGGGTTAGAAAAAAGGTACATCGTGGATGGAAGGTCAATCAAGACGTGGGTCAGGTGGGAAGGGAGTCAGTCAAGACATGTCATGTGAGTGGTAGGTCAGTCAAGACATATGTGAGGTGGGTGGGTGGTCAGTCAAGACATATGTCAATGAAGGGGAGGTAATTAAAAGAGAACACATTTTTAAAATTATTCCACAAATTTTTATTACTTTAAAAGCGCTTTCGTCGGTTAAGGCATCATCAGTTTAAATGTAAACAAAAAAACATATGTTTAAAACAATATAAATTAAAGTATATAAAATATAGATATTTTTAAAGAATTTAAAACTTAAATGGATTAGTAGAAAGTAATTTTAAATAAAATATCAAACTGGAAAATATGATTTACAATTAATTATTTTATGTTCGATTTCTTCTTTAACTAAAGGTAAGTATGTATTACTAAAATGTATAGATGGTTGTGATATACATTGTTCTTTTATAACAGACATGCAGGCACTTTCAATTTAATTCCTTTTGGTCTATGATGTTTCTTTAAATATAATACTAGACGAGTCAAATTTGATGTGATGATTTTCATTTAGAGCGTGTTCTACTAATTTTGATTTTTCTTTATTTTGTGTTTTGTATTTATATATTTGTTCTTTGACTCTTGTACTTATAGGTCGAGAGGTTTGGCCAATGAAAGTTTTATTACATTCACAATAAATTTTATAAATTATATTTTTAGATTCTTGAATTTTGTTCTTAGGTTTTAATTTTGTTAAATGACTACGAAGGTTATTAGTTGAACTAAAAGAAGTATGGATATTGAATTTTTAGTTGATTTTTCAAATTTTTTCTGAAACACCTTTTATATATGGAATTGTAATTGTGGTTAGAGACGGTATTTTCATTGTGTCTTCTAGGTTAAATTTTGTTTTTACTCGTAATTTTGCCTTTTCAATTATTTTTGTAGGATAGTTATTATTTATTAATAATTTTGTAGTATCTTGTTCTGCCTTTAATTTATCTTTGTCGTTCGTTCATAAATTATCTATTTTCTTAAATAAACTTTGAATCATTCCAATCTTCACATGTTGAGGGTGATTTGAAAAATAATTCATGTATTGTCTACTAAACGTTTTTTATGGTATAGTGATGTAATAAATCTATTTTGTGTTGATTTTCGAACTAACGCATCTAGAAAAGGAATTTGTCCATTATTTCATTTTCTAATGTAAATTTTATAGTTGGTCTCAAGTTATTTATATGATTTAAAAATTTGTTTTGAATATCAGTTTGATGTTCCCATATGCAAAAAATGTCATCAACATATCTGAGCCAGAGTTTTGGTTTGGGATTCCAGTTGGCAAATACAAATTTTTCAAAATTATCAATAGAAATGCTAATACTCCACCCATAGGTAAACCTGAAATTTGGCTATAACAATGTTCTTCAGGTTAGTCAAGACGTAGGTCAGGTGGGTGGGAGGTCAGTTAAGACGTATGTCAATTAAGGGGATGGCAAGTAAAGAGGCACATTGCGGTTGGGAGGTCAGTCAAGACGTATGTGAGGTGGGTGGGTGGTCAATCAAGACGTAAGTCATGTGAGTGGGAGGTCAGTCAAGACGTAAGTCATGTGAGTGGGAGGTCAGTCAAGACGTATGTGAGGTGGGTGGCTGGTCAGTCAAGACGTAAGTCACGTGAGTGGGAGGTCAGTCAAGACGTATGTGAGGTGGGTGGGTGGTCAATCAAGACGTAAGTCATGTGAGTGAGAGGTCAGTCAAGACGCATGTCAATGAAGGGAAGGGTAATAAAAGAGGTACATCATGGGTGGGAGGTCAGTCAAGAAGTAGGTCAGGTGGGTGGGAGGTCAGTCAAAAAGTAGGTCAGGTGAGTGACTGATCAGTCAAGACGTAGGTCAGGTGGGTGGCTAGTCAGTAAAGACGTAAGTAATGTGAGTGGGAGGGTAAGTAAAAACGTATGTCAATGAAGGAATGGGAGGGTAAGTAAAGAGGCACATCGTGGGTGGGAGGTCAGTCAAGACATACATGAGGTGGGTGGGAGGTCAACCAAGACGTAGGTCAGGTAAGTGGCTAGTCAGTCAAGATGTAAGTAATGTGAGTGGGTGGTCAACGAAGACGTATGTCAATGAAGGAAAGATAAGTAAAGAGGTACATCGTGGGTTGGAGGTCAGTCAAGACGTAGGTCAGGTGGGTGGGAGGTCAGTCAAGACGTAGGTCAGGTAAGTGGCTAGTCAGTCAAGATGTAAGTAATGTGAGTGGGTGGTCAACGAAGACGTATGTCAATGAAGGAAAGATAAGTAAAGAGGTACATCGTGGGTTGGAGGTCAGTCAAGATTTTCTTTTATCAGAAAAATTTTATAACAAAGATGCTAATAGATTATGTTTATTGAAGCAAGTATAGGATGATATCACATAGGGCCTGTGTTAGGTTAGAGATGATTTTAGAGAGGTGGCCATTAAGTGTAAAATCCCAATAGTTAATTTTTGAAACTATAGACTTTACTTTCACACGTTGTAGTTAATGGAGGTGCCCGTATGGTGTTGGTGATGAATGTACAGTGGTGATGACCCACCCGCCCACCCATACACGTGCAGTGGATGACCCAACAGGTCAGGTGGGTGGCTAGTCAGTCAAGATGTAAGTCATATGAGTGGAAGGTCAGTTAAGATTTACGTCAAATGGGTGGAAGGCAAATATAAAAAATATACATATCTCTTTTTATTATTTTTACTTTCTCACATGTGCGTTATCATAGAGAAAGTAAGTATCGTGATCATCCAAAATAATTTTTTTTACAAGTTGGTCTAAAAATCAATTTTAGAGTCCCCTGAACCTAAAAAAGCGTTTTTTCGAAAAAAAATGTTTTGGTGGCTGTCCTTATGTATGTCTAACTGTGTGTATGTGCAGTTCGCAGGAGACCAAACGGATGGATACATTTTTATGAAATTTGGAATGTATGTGTATTTAGCCAATATATCCAGACAATTTTTTCACTTTTTTGAAATTTTAGCTTTTTTATTTTGATGGGTAAAAACATACAAAAATGGAATTTTCTGAAAAAGGACTTTAACGATATTCATTAAATTTTCAGGAAATATGTAAATTATTTTAATAATTTTTTTATTTATTTTTATTTATTCATAAGACACCGATCGTCAAGATATGGGCGAATATGGATTTCGATTGAGTATGATGAGTGTAGATGAGCGAATGTAGTCGTTGTTACAAACTAAGGCCGACTTATTCCTTAGAAAGTGTCATTAATTAATAGCCCAATGACAAATGAACAGCCGGTGGTTATCAGCTGATCCTTCTCAAAATGTATTGACTCTGATTGGGATCGAACTGACAAACTTTAGCACATGAAGCTGGGATTGAACCAACTACGCTACCGACCAATTACAAATTAAAATATTTTTGTAAAAACTGCATGTATCTAACTTGACTAGTTTTTGGGTTAGGCCAAAACAGCATATTTGGGAATCAAACTGGTGGTTTGCAAAGTTTTGATTTTTTAGTGTTTAATATGGAAGAAAGTGTGCCAATTCATTGCAACCATTTATTTCATTCTGTGGTGGGAGGTCAATCAAAACAACTGTGGTTCTAGTAAGAGGGGCCTAAATAGCCCTAACCTCGCCACTTGAATTATTTTTAATAGACATCTTTCATTTAAATTTTTTTCACAAAGATTATCAACTATTACCGTATTGCGGGTGTACTAATTAATAAATATAATTAAATCACAATATTAGATAGACCTACATTTTGCAATTTTACCACGGTCTGAGAAGATTATAGCAGAAGTATTAAAAAATTTGTAAACAATGTATTACATATATGTAGTAGTGAGTTGGAGGTCAGCAGATCGAGGGCACAAATATGCAAATCAAAGAGTCCAGTAGGTCTGCGTGGCTCGCTGGCCCTGCCCTCAAACACGCGACCGCCCTCTTAGCCGAAACTACCGTCGGTAAGACCTCTGACTGCTCATATCTCCTTGTATGCAAGGATTTTTAGAACATCATAATTAAATTATCAAAATAATTTGTTTTAAAAGCGTTTTGGTTGCAACCCACATACCAGTAACTGAATACGTAGGTTCTTGGTAGGTAGACCTCTACCAGATTTGTACGTTCTAACATGAATGTAATGTATATTTACATACAAATGATGGTCAAACTTGTAAGTCAGGTAAATTTCTTGCACCAATACATATATATAGTATGGCTTTCAAAGCCAGATACCAAATTAATAGAAAAAAAAAACAGACCACTAAATATGATAAAATTACAGTACAACATACTTGTGTCTTGGTGTTTAAATATTGATCTCTCGTCATAGAGCCAAATACAAGTTTCGTAACTATTCAACACCTGCCTCTCCGATTGAATGAAAACCAACAAACTGTGATGTGATCTATAGTTTAAACTTCGACTCCGCATTGACATGATCGACTAATCATTCGCCTTTTCTACTTTTAGTTGCATCTTCCCAAACCCACTCGAAAAGTCGAAAGCAACTCTACATAGTAGCCTACATTCCTTACGGGGAAGGTTCATTCCACCGATGACGAGCATAGGGTTTTCTAGATCCTAAAAACTATTTAAAAAAATTGGGTGTGCGTCGGACCACACGGTGGAAGTTATACTTCTTTGGCCATTTTCATACACCCACTCACGCACACAAACAGACAGGATATATAAATGAAATATAAGACATTTTTCAATATTATTCAATATATTTATCTTCAATATATTATACGTGACTTCATTATTATATTATACACCTATATTATCATTATCAGTAATTTCTTCGATTAACAATCGATTAATCGATAGTTCTTAAAAATTTGTTCTTACTTTTCAGCGTGACGCGGTTTCTCGACCAACATCCCATCCCAAAGTGTCTAACGGGCGCAAAGAAGTATAACTTCAAAAAATTCCTTCAGTGAATATCTGCCTTTAATATGTGGCCTTTATACATGTGGTATTGCTGTTTCCCCGTTCTCTACCTCTGTATGAATGTACTTTTCGATCAAATTCGGTTTTAATTTGACTTCTTCTTTCACTTGTGTTTTTATTTTTATTAATCACTCTAAATAATGTTATTTAAATATTTCTAGAAGAAAAACCAATAATTTATTTCAGACAGAGATAGTAGCTGAATGCTAAACTTTTAAATACATGTGGTTATATTAGATAGTTAAACATTGAACACCAAGTTTACATACAAATTTGAACATCGCATCAATTTGAAAAACGGATAAGTCTGTGCAAACTCTTCACGAACTGTACAGAATTCGCAGGAGACTGAGCAGTTTTTACGTCAGAATACTAAAAACTACAGTATCTTCGAAATATGGTTGAATTTTGTTTGTAGCAATGCGTTTAGTCGATTAAAAGGCAATGAATACACGTGTATTCATAGATGTGTGTTCATTGTTTTCGGTTTATTGGCCAACTCGCGAGGGTTATCACTAAAACGAGCATTATTGGATAGTCAATTGCATTGGCAAGACTAGCCCTGGTCTACAGAATTAGGCACGTAAAGCATGCAGGAGTGTTCCCTAGTTACCACATAAATTGGGATTTGAGAGAAAAAACAACATACAGTCTATAATTCCTGAATCATATTGCCAAATTATTTACTCAATGATTCGGGAATCGCTCATACGACTTTATCTATCTTCGTGTTTATTCAGGATCTTGGATTCTGGGTTACATGAATAATTGACAGCACTGCGATCGTTACCATGGCGACCAGCCCCATCATGCAATAGGAGCTAGGGGAGGCGTAGGCAGAAGGCAGAATTGACTTAGCCCAGCTGGTACAGGTTCAGCAGCTGAGTATCGAGTGTCAAATAAGTACGGTTAAGTTTTTATAGTTTTATTACAAAATCCATTTCGTAAAATGTCCTTGTTTGGAAATGCTCTCAGGGAGTTTGTGGAGGATCCCTTTTTCCGGTAAATTTACTATTAATACTATTAGTTAATAATATTTTGTTACCCGAATGAGTACAATACTAAAACAGCATTTGTGAATTAATTAATGTTTACAACTAGTAGTGTTTTAGAGGGAAAACTGTTTTGTTCAGTCTTGTTCAGTTTTTTAGTTTTTCTGTATCCTGTGAACCCAAGAAAACTAATTAATACTTATTAAAAACAAAAGGAAATAATCAGTACTATTTTCTTCAATCTCCATTTAATCATAAGATCCATCAGATTCGCTTCTTTGAATTCACTTGTCCAAATTACTTGTTTTCACATATTAATTTAGAATATTTCATTGGTCTAATAACACTTTCAAAGGTAAAGTCAGCCTTAGATGTAACAAAAACTCCATTAGCCCCTACATAGATTCGTTATACTAATTCTAAATCCATACTCGTTCAAATCTCAATGACTGGCTTATAAGAATAAATAAATAAGTATGTTTGTTTCACTTTTTTGTTCTTCTGAATTAGTTTGGTGTCACATATTAATCTTGTCTGTCATCCTGATCATGATTACCCCTAGACTTGAATGATATTCTTTATTTCTTCCTCCCCCAAAACCAATTATGAACGCCCATTTCTTCTGTAGACTGTCAACATACGTTTTTATTCTGATTTTTTGCCATACGGTATTAATATATTTTTTCAATTCATTCATTCATTTTGAATTAATTGAATGAGATGTTAAGTTTTAATTGAACAAGAAATTTTGCATTAATTATTTTTGATCCATAATATAAATAACTATGATAACTAATTAACACTACAATTATTTCAGTAATTCCATATAATCAAAGGGTAAATCCAATATTATATTAAGAGTGATAATGCATAAAAATTAAAATTCTGCTATAACTCACCCATAACATTTAGCTTTAACATAGTTCCATCAGGGTTTGTACCCGTTTGGATCATTTGGGGAGTCTAGTAATGTGTATGGATCTCATTAATGTTGATTCATTGTTATTTATTTTCTCAAAATAGTGGCTTATAGGGGCTAAAGCTTCTAAATAAATAAAATTAAAATATTGCTGTTAAATGTTTATTGTAAAATATTTAAGTAACTTATTAATAAATAGTTTTGTAAAACTCATCATCATATACAGATTAATCAGGTATTATTGTTGTGTTAAAACTTCTCTGTACAGTATATTTTTGTTGTGTAAGAATCGTCTGTTTCATTGTTTTGGTTGTCTGTATTTTCAATAAACAATTTAATTCCAACTGGGGATTTTACTCTGCTAAATACAACATTAAGTTTCCCATGTGTAAACTCTGGTTTTTTCAGGTAAATACCAGCTTCTTAAAGGTTTGGCCTTGTGCCTTGTTAATTAGAGTATAAAACTTTAACAGCTGGAATATTTAATGTGTCTTACTGACAGCTGGACTCAGTAAATAAAAAAAAGTTAGAAACTTTCTTCACATAAGATTAGCACGGGAACTTTGAAGGCCAATGGGGTGGATACCTAAAGGAGAATCGCAAAAATTTTATTTTTACCACCATCTACAATATCAGACCTTTAAAATGAGCCATTTCCGAAGGCCGTAGGTGGAGTGTAGCGCTTAGAATTTTGACACAACCGATTTTCCTTATGAAATTAAATATATAGATGAGTCTGGCACTTTATTAACACTGTACAGTATTAAATATGATTTACAAGTGTACTCTAAATGTGGCAAGTCCAAAGTATTGCATCAGTTCATGGATGGGTTGATACCTAAAAGCTCTTTATTGGAGACTGTACAAAGAGCCTACATGGCTTTATATAGAAAACATAGATCTTAATTTTTTAGTGATAAAAACATAAGTAAACTATATTACATAAAATAATGTATCTTTGTAGACAAATTGATTTATTAATCTTAATAGGGGTATAAAAACTAAATATATGAAGATAGGGAGACAGGCAGAGCCAATCAACTCAACACTGGATGTAATGGATTACAAATTTTTAGCCACTGAAGAGTTCAAGTATCTAGGAGTTACTTTGACTAGCCAAAATAAAGTGGAAGAGGAAATACAAGTCAGAATTAATGCAGCAAATAGGTGCTACTGGAGTCTCCTGAAACTATTCCAAAGTAAACTACTGTCAAGACCCACAAAAATAAGAATGTATATAGCTATTGTTCAACCTGTTTTATTATATGGATCTGAGGTGTGGACCCTAACAATGTATAACAAAAAAAGATTGATTACATTTGAAAACAAAATTTTAAGAAGAATATATGGACCTACCTATGAATCAGGAGTGTGGAGAATAAAAAAGAACAGAGAGCTTAGAGAACTGTACAAGAGACCTGATATTGTGGCGGTGGTTAGAAGTAGAAGAATAAGATGACTTGGTCATGTGAGGAGAAGGGAAGAAGAAAAAAATATAAGAAGGGTATGGATGGGGAAACCAGCAGGAAGGCGACCTCTAGGACGACCAAGAATAAGATGGGATGACCAAGTGGAACAGGATGTGAGAAGTCTTGGTGGAGACATTGAAATGGCAGAGGATAGAGGATTGTGGAGGCAACTTGTTGGCGAGGCCAAAAATCACCTTGGATTTGAGTGGCCACAGGAGTAAGAGTAAGTAAGAGTAAGTAATAGGGGTATAAAAATCCAAAAACCGATGTCTTCACTTATCACGAAATCTGCAGAACCACTGAGCAGATTTAGATGAAATTTGGTGGGAAGTTAGCTTTTGTATCGTAGAGATCCTCTATGAGAGAATTTTTCAGTATTCCATTCCTGAGGGGTAGATCAGCCTCTCAAAGTTTCTTTTTTCAGTAAGGGAACATTGGCATTAATTTAATTTAATTTTACTATTTATTTCAAACAGCTGCTGATATAATAAACATAAACATTGCACAACAGCTGGGCTAATTTGGTTTTACATGTGAAATGTTTGGTAATTGCACTACTTTGCATCCCCCTAAAGTTGACTTATGGTGTCTACTAGACTATAACGCTTTTTTATCTAGAAAAATGGTAGCAGGCTGAGCTTTTATATTGTTTAGAGATAACCACGGAGGGAAGGGTAAGCAAGTGTAGAGAAACACCCAGTAGCAAAGCAAGGCCTGTCGGCTAGTAAGAATTGAAAAACAAATAAAATTACAATATAATAAAAATATTACACATTTTATTAATATTTATTAATGGTGGCCAAGTGGTATACTACTTGTCTCCGGAGCTGGGGGGTGTGGTTTTGATTCTGGGGGTAGGGGGGGGGGTGATAACATTGTATCCAAAGTCCCAGATGATCACCCAGCCAGTCTAGGGAAGCTATAACCAGGGGATGTACAATGGTAGTCTTATGCATAAAGTTGGTACGGGAACTTGGCAATTTTGTATTAACTGGTATCAGATTAATTTCAAGTGGTGAACTCTTAACATAATAAATAAGTTCAGGAAAAGTGTTGGCAGCCTGCGAGAACATATTTTTATCATTTTAAAGCTCCTTCAAGTTGAAAAATAACTATACTGTAGTTTTAAAAATTCCAAATCCTCATATCTGTTGTATATATATAAATACAAACTAGACAACCTCAATTCGGACTAAGTTGATAGTGATATATATATATAGTATGGTTTCTTGTTAGCTGTCATTTATTAGTTCAAAAATACATAAAAGCTGTGATATATATACTTGGAAAAAGTCATTAGATATTAATAAAAATATCAAGTGATCTCTTGTCACAGAGCTAAATCCAACCCATCAAGCAATTTAAGACCTGCCTCACTGATTTTATTTATGTTAGCTAATCCCTCCATAAAATAGTGCACAGGGCACTCTGTAACTATGTGATCCATTGTTTTGATAGATTACATGACTGATCTAGTGTCAATCTCCATCTGTATTACAGTAACATTTGTAGTTACATCTGTCCACACCAGTTCGGAACTGATTCAACAGTGTAGAATCAATGTTCATCCCATCTACAGGTAGTGAAGAATCGTCAATAAGGAACTTATTTCATCTATCAAAACTGTTTGGCCCTACGCTATGGGGGGGGGGGAGATGTTGTTTGCGTCTACAGAAAACCTTTAAAGCTGTACTGTACATACCTCCTGGGAAGCTCTAAACGAGCAACAAATCTGGTAGCAAACTATCACGAATTTGTAATCTCCTAGCTATAGAAGCTATTATACAAAATAATTTGAGATGAACAATATTTTTGCTGTGATTGAACCTAATTTGATGATTGATCAAGAACATACACCTTAATAATTGCTCTTTAGAATTAACAGTCAGACTAAAAATTAATTTTAAACTCAAATAAGTTAATCAAAATTATTATGTATAGTTTGGTAATGTTTGCAGCACGTCTATCAGTGGTGGAGGCCACCACCACGCAGGGTTCCATCAGGTGGCTCAGATGATGGACTCTCTCATCTTGGACTCATTCTCTCCGTTCACTTTCACGAAGATAACGACACACCGTCCAAGAGCTCTGCGAGTCTGTAGGCACTCAGCAGCTCCGGCACCTAAGCCCATACCTCAGTCAACGGCGCCACATCCTACAGGTTAAAACACGCTCAAATAGTTTTTAGAGAGATACCTACTAATGAGATTCATTTAGAAAAAAATGTTGTAATGTTAAAAATCCTTAAATGATCATTAATGATAATACTATCAATTCAAGTGACACAATGAAATTTCTTGGAATCACAATAACTTCTAATTTATCATGGATACTTCGTATTATCTATATGTATATGCAGTAAAATATTGACCTTGAATATTGATCAAATTCTATCTAAATGATGTGATGTGGAGGCAATAAGAGTTTTTATATATTACTCATATATATGTACACATTTAACACATTTTATTTTAGGGCAATAGCCATAAAGCAGAAAAAGTGCACTCCAAAAAAGAGCACTTATAAAAATGTGCAAAATTCTACAAAATAATTCATGTCAAGAATGTTTTAGAAGTCCTTACATTGGCTTCTATTTATATAATTGAATGTGCAACCTACATTCATAAAATTAGATAGAAATTTAAAGTAAAAAATATACATATTCAAAATACAAGTAACCATCATGAATCTTGAAATTCCATCTTCTAATTCTTTGTTTTGGCAGGATTAAGGATTAAACTATATTGGAGACAAATTATAAAATAAAATTTCAAAAGATACAAAAAATATAACAAATATTACAAAATGTATTGGAAAGAAGCATTTTTAAATAAGCATTACTTTTATTGACAAAACAATTTTATTATATTTACCCAGTTACGTTGCAACCCCCTGGAAAAAATCCAGTTAAGGCCTTGATTAAATTTTATGTAGTTCTTCAATTCAATTAAATGAATTATATAAAATGATCAAATCATAATTATGAACAATGTTCCACAGGAAATCAATCCAGGACTAATGAGGATGTACGTAAGCCATGCACAACGTCTCCCGATGCTACTGCTGACAGATGGGTAGCATCGTTGCGACGACGAGACCCTGAGATACAACCCACATTACCTTCCATCAATCGAACCAGGTCAGTTAGTGTCTGCCACCCAACTAGCCGGAGTATATACTAAGGCAAGAGGGAATGAATTTTGAAATCCTTATTAATATTTAGATGGCAACTATTTCTGAGCAATATTCACCACTACTGAAAAGTTTATCATTGTATCTCATAAAAAAGTATAAGATTACAAGTTCCCAAGACGCGGATCCCCAAGATATGGGCGAATATGGATTTTGAATCTGGGTGATGAGTTTGGAAGAGCTATTGTAGTCATTGTTACAAACTAAAGCCGACTATTCCTTAGAAAGTGCCATTAATTAATAGCCCAATGTCAAATGAGCAGTCGTTGGTTATCAGCTGATTATTTTCAAAATTTGCTATGACTCTGATTGGGATCGAACTGAGAACCTTTAGACTATGAAGCTGGGCTTTAACTAACTACGCTAGTGACTAGTGGCATGATTAGGTGTTACTGAAAATCAATAGCAATACAATCTCAGTAGCGCCACTGGTTAATAATTTACAATGTACTATAAAATGAATGGTCTCCTACCTGGCTATTAATATATATTGATGTTCACTACTATAATTGGCATGACACAAGAATTCTTCATATCGTGTGATATTTTGGGATTTCACTCAGTATATGGTGTAAAATGAAATAAATGAAATGAAAATTATATTTATTAGGGGCGAAGTAAGGACTGCAAAGTCCTCTGTATGAATCTCGTCCAGGCACTCTTTACACTAATGGTTTTCCTAGTTCAACATGTCTGGACACATGTGATGATTCTAAATAACACCATGAGCTTGGAGCTCCAAACAGTGATTATGTAACCAATCACTTAAGCTTATGTTTAAAAAATTATATGCAACAAATTGTGTAAGAATAACTTTATTTTCCTATTTGTTAATGTACACATGCTTCTATCTATCAAAGATACAGGCACATAAAACAACAGCACATTGTTAATTCTGGAATCAAGATTAGAATTAAAATGTAGATACTACTAGAGAAGTCTGGAGTGTACTCCTCATATTCGCCCATATCTCTACGATCGGCGTCTTAGAGTTGAATAATGAATAATAAAGAAACGTATTGGCAAGTCAGGCTGGGCAATAGAGTTTGGTTATCATTGGTAAGGTTAGGCCTAGCTTTGTTGCCTATTCGTGCAGTTTGTTGCTGTCAAAAGCACTGTATACATGTGGCTAAGGTTCAGAGCTTGCTGGGGGTCGTAACATAAATCCGTCACAAAGAGGTGGTGATATGACAGCTATGCCTAGTGAGCTGTCTGACTGGTCAAGCGCTGGTATGAGCCTCATCTAGCTACTACTATAGCTATGGCTCACTACGTTTCTGCTTTTAATTCTTGTTGTTTCTGCGTATAGCTGTTTAAAATGCACTTTGTTAGTTTGAGTGTTGTATTACTTGACATCTTAACGAAGTAAATAAATGGGTAGCAGAACAGGTAGTTTTGTTAAATGCTGTCGTTTGTAAGGATTTAACATAGATTTAATTTTATGTTATGAAATTAAATGTTAATTTTATAAGTACATTTTTACTATTTAAGGTGACAAATTAATACAGATTAACTAGTATAGCCTTTATTGTTAACAAAGGTCATACGTTCCATAGAAAAAACCAATAAAAGGTACAGCCTATCGTGAAATCCATACCACATAGTATTAGTCTAATTTCTGGCTAGTTCTCAAGCCTTATGCACAGTTCGCATCCCTGCACAATATTCAAAGCCTAACCATCATTTAATACAGATACCCCACACCTCACCAGTAGTATGACCACTGATTATATTCATAGAGTGGAAGCTGTGTTGTATAAAGAGGACTGAGAACAGAACCTTTCACCCACAATCTCTCCAACCCTAAATGAGATAGGATAATTTAACCCTTTCGATGCCAGGCATTTTTTCCCTTGGTATGCGAGAAATGCCGGAGGTATTTTTAGTGAATATGCATAGTTTACGTTATTTTGTTCTAACTTTGTTATTTTTCAATATATTTTCATAATTATTTTTTGGTTTTTCTTGTTTTGAAATGCTCTTCTTACTACTTTTATATTTTCTTAAATAAAATATTGGTTTTAATTTGTAAAATCAACTTTTTTTAAAAATTAAAAAAAATTTTTAATTTTTCAATTTTGAAACTTTTCATACCATACAAAAAAAATACTAGGGCTATAAAAGTGACTTAATTTGACAGAACATTTAATTACTAACATGCATACCAAATTTCAAAGTCTTACCTTGAAAATCCCAGGATTTATCGTCATTTTTGTTCGACAGTACAAAATCACATATTTGTCACAATTGAGCGATTATTACACAAAACGTAAAAAATGAATAAATAACGCATATTTCAAAGATGTTTAAAACACTTTTTCTGAGTACTATAGTCAATTCTCAACAGATTGGTACAGTATATGTGGCATAGTAACGAAAATGCCTTATCGAAAAAAAAAATTACGAGCGGTCCGAAATATCGGACCGCGGCATTTTTAGCATAACTACAGCTGTCCGATATATCGAACAGCGGCATCGAAAGGGTTAATATTAGTCTAAGACACAAGTAACTGTAGCTGAGTGACAGCATTATGCAATTTTCCTGTCACTGCATGAGAGTGTTCTGTGGTGTTGAAAAAGTTATAATATTGAAAAAAAATAAAATAATAAGTTGTAAACACTAAGGGACCGTCACTAAATTACGTAACACCTGAAATGAGGGAGGGGGTTTTTTGGCAGCATTATGCACCGTTACGATTTAGATAAGGGAGGGAGGGGGTTCTAGACAGCTTTACGTAACTATTAAACCTCAGCAATTTGTTTAAATTCATTCATACAATTTTGTTGTTTTTTGCCAAAATATAAGATTTATTTAACAGATTTTAAAGTTAGTAATGTATAATATATTCCCCCCTGTATTTGAAAACAAACGGAAGAAAGTCTAAACAATGACTTATCATAGATAAAAATATGCATGAAAGTGGATGATAGTAATGGGGAGGGAGGGTAGGTGACAGCATTATGTAATTTTTGAGGGGTTTTAGTATTACCGTTACATGGGGGTAAGGGGGGTCTGAAAAGGCCGATTTTATCGTTATATAATTTAGGGATGGCCCCTAAGGTATATTACTACTGCCTTAATCTATTACTGCCCTGTAGATTAAGAAAGTAGTAATATACCTTAGCCTGTAGTAATAATAGGCAGTAGTAATAAGGCTGTAGCCTTGGCTTGTAGTTTCTTAACTGTAAGGAGGGCAACTTGATTGCTTATGTGCCCCTCTTGATTAAAATAAATGAATAAACATCTACAAGAAGCAAAAAGAGATGGGAAAATATTCACACTTCCTATAGCAGACAAAACAAGCTTAGCTAGACAAAACAACACAGCTGCCGATAAGCAGCACTAGCTGAGATTTTACTCCTCAATCCAATACCACTCTCTGTCTTTTTCTTTCTCTCTCATTTACATGACATCAGCCCCCTATGTCATTCACTCTCTCACCCTAGGCTGCTATACAACAAGCTCGACCTAGCGATGGCCGCATCAAGATCACAAAATTAGGGGAAAAAATAGTCTAACATTGGCTTTTCACTTCTTATAGGTGTGTATTCATTGCTAAAATCAATCTATCTGTAAGCAATAAATATATGTACACTATATAATTCATAGTCTATTCTTCCCAACAAAAGATCTGCAGTTTACTCAAACATGCAATCTGTTTAATTGACATTGACTGAAAAGTTGAGTTAAATATTTAACTTGAGAGTTGTTTAGTTTCTTTTTAAACTTTAAATTAAATATTTATAAAATTCAAATTTTAACTATATTGGGAGCATAGGAAGGTTGAAGGTCAATGTAAGTATAAAAGTGGACCTCCAAATAACATCTTTGTCATGTCAACTTTCTATAGACAGTCAAAATTTTATTATCAAATTTTAGATCTTCAAGTGAACATTTATATCTATTCCAAAGTCCTAAAGCACTATTTAGGTGACTTACTGAACAAGATCTATGAAGGGCATAACAAAATTATTAATTAGTTGTAAATCTTACACATTAAAGAGCTGTACATGCTGTGACAATATTGGTGACACTCCTTCACTGACACCTTTGAACAAAGAAACAAACAGATTGTCCAAGGCAATGCAGTTGCTGTGTGTTGCTCTCTAACGATGATCGTTTTCAAATAAGCGATCGGATTACTGTTTTGAGTACTATTAGCACTTTTGAGAGCATGTTCTGGAGAGAAACAGAGTTGATTTGTTTTCTAATATAACATAAGGAAGTGTGTTAAAAATTGAAAATTGGTCATCTATTTGTAGAGAATACCAATATATATTAGGATTCTGAAACCACATTACAAAATATAGTTATCCAGTAAGAATGGCTACGGGTTGAATTTTTGCTTGAGTAAAAGAGTATGAATTTTATTAAAGTAAACAATTTTAGGTTAGGTTAAAGGGCACTAGGCCACCTTTCGTGTGATTCACTGGCACTGAAAATTCGTGTGATTATGTGATTCTTTTGTGAATGTTACTACTACTCTGGTGTTAGTGAACTTGTCTTTTAAGGTAAGTTTGCTGATGTCCTATCTCTCCAATATACTAATTAAAGTAAATAAGTATTTGCATAGTTATTTTCCTGTTTTTTGTTTTTAACAAACAAAATCCATTAATCCCTACAGGATCAATTTAATTTACCATCATATAGTAGATGACCTATTGAGTGAAGTATTTCTGAATCCTTCACTATATTTACATTTTTTTTCAGTTGCGGTAATAGCAAAGAAGGAAACGTTCGAAGATCAAGAAATGATTATTCTCGAAAGGAAAGAAAAATTAACTTGCGCCCCATGGTGAAAAAGCTTTTAGCAGCCGCTGCTGAAGCAGAAGAGGAGAAGAGAGACAAAGAGGAGGAGCGTGATAGAGAAGAAAGGTTGTTCAATCCAGCTGGCTACGAACCTCACCTTGTTGAAATCCTAGAAAAAGATATTCTCCAGCGAAATCCAGATGTTCTATGGAATAACGTAGCAGGACTGCAAGAAGCAAAATCAGTTCTTCAAGAGGCAATGGTCTTACCAATGCTTATGCCTGATTATTTTAAGGTACTACTATTTTTCATATTTGCTTAAATGTTTCTTAGTGTTGTTTAACACTTCCTGCTTAGCAGTGTAAGTGTGCACAATATTAAAACTAAGATTAATCAAAGCTTCTAAGTGAATTTATATAACAGTATCAGGAGACAGAGCTTCACTAAGTTGAATTGTGCAAACTGAAGAGGTAGCATCCATATCTCCCAGAGGATTGTTTGTTGTTGCTCTACCTTGTTCATTATTAATAGAAGAACATATTCTAGTTCTAAGGTTTAATAGTTTAATAATATAGTTTAATAAGGTTTAATAGTTTTTAAGGTAAAATTTATATTATCATAATAACATATGACACTATTCTTGGTATACTATGCAAACTTCAAATGAAGAATATTTGAATTGAATTGGAAAAAAGCCCTGGCTGTTGGGCTATTAATAAATTGCCCTTTCTGAGGAACAGTCGAACTCAGATAGTAACAAGACTACACTCATCCACACTCATCCTACACTCATCTAACCATTCATATTCGCCTTAAAATACCAACATCGTTGTGTCGGCGTCTCATATATAAATAAAAAAATAAAAAAAATAAATAACATTTCGTTTTGGAAGTCTTCCACTTTTATCTTGAGCTTCTTTGTGGAACTTGGCCTGTGGCCTCGTGGGGGAGCTTGGCCTGCGGCCTCACTGAGGCACTCTGTTACATACAGTCCCATTTGTGGATCTTGGCATGTCGCCTCGTGAGGATAATCGGCCCACGGCCTCACCAGGATTCTTAAGCAGTATGACCATGAATTTTGGTTTTTGGGGCAATGGAGCTCATAAACATACAATCTGATGGAATATTAAGTAAGATAAGAATACCTTTAATTTGATACCCCACTTGGATGTATTAGTTTAACATTACTTAATTTTGGGTTTTTGTTAACTTTATCCTACAAAGTGCAAAATAAATAATATTATACTGCTAAGTAACTATAGAAACACTCATGAAGACTACGTTACCTATGAGAGAAGACGGTAGGTATCACGGACATCTCCCATGACATCACATGTGCTAAATGGCAAAAACGAATACAAAAATACTGTTCTAATTCTCGTAATAACAATTCCAGCTGATAAGTGATACATAACTTGCTACTATTTAACTGAATGCTTCTATGCAATTGGTAGATTTAGTTACCAGTATTTCATAGAATAAACAAATCACCTGATTTTGCCCAACTGGTAAATATGTGACGTGTCTACCCAGTCTATTGTGCAGCCTCGTCGTGATACACGGTAAGTCTAGGAGCCTCTGGGGCAGAAATAAGAATTTTCCCAGGGTTAAGACCAGTGCCAATCAATTTATTGTAGTCGAAAACTCCTGTTTAAATTTAAAAATTAAATATCCTTGGAGCTAAAAAACGTTCGTCCAAACGTGGCTTGTTTTAGATAATAAGATTTTTCTGTGAAATGTAGTATAGGTTAATAAATACAGATTATCTAAATTCAGCATATGTCTACTGTGTTTGACATGAGTTCTGCAGTAGTACTTGCAGTAGTAATGAAAACTTACTGACTACTAAATTGATGTATGTTTAAGCATTGTTGGATATTGAGTGAAGTGAATAAAAACCAAGTAAAAGCTCGAAGTATATTCTCACGAGTAAAGTAAAAGCTTATCGACCAAGTGATTGAAACAGTCAATAACTAAAAACCTTTTACTAAACATTGCCGAGGAAATACTTGCAAGTAAATAATTGCGACTTAATGGAGCCAAGAAAATACATTTGAAACACTGCAGGTCGTAAAATGCTCGTCTAGCACTCTAAAGCATGAGTGTGAGCCTCCAACCTTAAGGTTTCATTCTTTTTTGGGAGGACTATATATTTGTTTATTTACTACTTTTGTCGAATTACATTTATCTAATTTTATGTTCAATTCATGTTTTTTTTCAGATTTTTTATTTTAAGATTTACTATATGTCACATTTCTTTATTTACTTACATCTCCTTACGTGTAACTAAGCCTATTTTTTTATTCATAAAGTATTAATATTATACAACAAAATTGCATTTCCATTTTGGATTTTGTTAGTGATCCTCCACGTGTCTCTCTTCTAAAAAACATTCAACTTCTCTGACTCAATTCTCAACAGCTGCTAGCACTTACCAGGTATCCACACACAGTATTCGTAATGCTTTGGAGCGCAGAGATGCATGAAAGCTGCTGTTTCAGACAAGAATCACGAGTGAACAGTGTTGGCCTGCATGTACCAAATACTTCTCAACATTTCCCTAGAAAAACAACTCATCCCTCTGTAATTTTAAATGTTACTGTTAAAAATTACTGACTTTACCTTGCCTTAATATATATGAGGTGATACTATACTGCAAATCACCTCTTGGTTTCTAAAGCTTTCTATTCTGTGGATGAGTTCATGATGAGTCGTTGGGAAGATTAAATAGCAAGAAAGTTGGCAGTGTGATCGTGGCTATATGAATGTTAGTAATATTTATGTATTTGAATGTGTGGTGAATGACCATTTGTAATTTGGTTTTAGAATTTTAATACATAATATATAATATATTTATATTATGTTGACGATTGCATGACAGGTTAAAAATTGTTACTACGCAATAAAAATAAATCAAAATAAATAAACAAAGTATCAGTTGTTAATGTTACACCCTCAGATACAAGAACTGGAGCATTAACATATAATGGAGACATTTCATTACTAATTATTTTCTTAAAATTGTTGTTTCAGGGTATTCGCCGGCCATGGAAGGGTGTACTGATGGTAGGGCCACCTGGAACAGGCAAGACTATGCTTGCCAAGGCTGTGGCTACTGAATGTGGAACTACGTTCTTCAACGTCTCTTCCTCTACTTTGACCTCCAAGTATCGTGGTGAATCAGAAAAACTTGTGCGCCTTTTATTTGAAATGGTTTGTAATTATAGTTATCTTTACAAAATATTATTTGGATGAATTAAAACAAAATATAATTTTTTGTATGTTGTTTTATTATATATATATGTTACAGTGAAAGTTGACGTTTCAGGGAAGGTTAACCTTTACTAGTCACGGTCGACTCTCGCTGGGCATCTTAGTGAAAGTTGAATTCTGAAATAACAAGATCAACTTTCACTAGTGAAGGTTGACCATTCTTAGTGAACGTCAACCTCCCCTACAGCAGTCTAGGGAAAGTTACACAGACGTACAAACAAGATCAACATCCACTAGTGAAGGTTGACAATTCCTATAGTGAATGACAACCTCCTCTACAACAGTCTAGGGAAAGTTAGAGAGAAATAAAAGACTAATCTTAAATCACGTATACTTTTATAACAAAAGTAAATTTAGAATTTGAAAGATGAACAAATAAGAACAAAATAAAACGTGAAACTATAGTCTACAATTTAAAGACTATAATAGAGACGAAAATACTATAGTCAACAATAATAAAATTATTTGTTGCAACATGATAATGCTTTATGGCATTTGGAATTGCATAAAACATTGTTTTTTATGCAGTAACACTTCTTTGTTTGGCACTTCTTGTTACAACTGCACTTAAAAAATCCTTGCCCACTTCCG